>JAESVK010000203.1:2072250-2096913 GCA_017140935.1 Hamamelis virginiana | reverse complement strand
GACATACAGAAGAGAAGCATCTAATCCAACGGTCAGTTTTACGAACTGGCATATAAAATTAAGAATACTAAAAAAAAAAATTTGGCAAGTAAACAGTGAATCGGAATTGAAGCAATGAAGCAGAGCATTGCCAGCAAAGAAAATACTTAAACAACCTGAGTAGTCAATACAATAAGAAACCCACACTGGAAACTCAAGTTCTGCTTATAATAAGCCTTCATAATGGCAATTACACCAACCGAATACGCATCACCACCACCATAAGCCACCCCACAGTTAGCAAATACAGTGATGATCACATGTTCCTTCATATTGAAGGGTTCAGGATTCAAGCTGAAACTCCTTCCCAACACCCTGTATTCTTTCTTGGGAAGTGCAGAGGCCATGAATTTTCCAATGGGCAACACAGCAATTTGCATAAGAATGGCTGAAATGGTTAAGGATTGTGTGCAGAAAGTGAAGAAGGTGTTGAGGAAGATGAGGAGAGTGCATGAAGTTAAGCCAAGAAACCATGCACGTATTGTCATTAAGGGTCGTCAGTTTCCAGCACCACCAATGCCACTTCCTCCACCGGACACGGGACATCTCTCCTCCGGCGATTCATCGTTCATTTTCCGGTTGTCCATACAATGAAGGTAGGTGGGGGGCCTTTCAAGCTCTGTTTCTTTCTTTCTCTGGTTTTTAATTCTTTGTTTCTGCTTTTTGTTCGGACTTACTCTTCAGTTTTTCCACAGAATTATATTACATTAATATATGAAAGAGATGGTTATATCTAGGGAAGATGAGATCCAGACCGGATGGTAATAAAGATGATTTGTTTATAGATACCATTAATTTTAGTACTTTCAGTGCTTAGTTTTTAGTTCAAATTGTGATGTAAAAATCATATATATATATATAAGGTCACAATTTTGGGGAACACTGTCCTGGTGTGCCCTCTTCAATCTTCATAAATCTTTTGTTTGGATATTGGAAAACTGCAGGAAATGGAGAGCGAAAAGCATGAAAATTTTGTAGAAAGCAATGAGTTTCTAAGTGGTTCTTGGTATTTTTCTTTTCTTCGCGTAGTTGTTTATGAGACCCAAACAGGGTCTTAGTTTAATGAAATTTTGATGTTAGTATTTATTGTAAGATTTGTTGTTTTTTAAGCAAATTGAATGATTTTGGATTGATTAGAGAGACAGAGAGAGAGTGAGATGGGGTGAAATAAATTTTATTTGTAAGACCATCTCCAATCATTTACTCAAACTCTTACTTAAATTGAGTAAAAAGCTCCATTTGACAAGGAGCTCTCTAATCATTTACTCAAATTTTTATTCAAACATAGCCAAACACACTCAAATCTGCTATTATTTGCACAACCAAACACAGTTCTTTCTTCCTCTTCCCTTATTTGCACAACTAAACACATTTTTTTCTCATCACAGCCGTAGATCAAAGGGTATATTTGCAAGCAAGCTTCGCAGATCCTTCTGCAGGAGAGAGAGAGAGAGAGAGAGCGAGAGCTAGCTTCGTTGGGGAGAGGGAGAGCATCGCCGGGGTGAGAGTTGTAGCTTCTGCACGAGAGAGAGAGAGAGAGAGAGAGAGAGAGAGAGAGAGAGAGAGAGAGAGAGACAGAGAGAGACAGAGAGAGCTAGATTCGCCGGAGAAGAGAGAGAGCATCGCCAGGGAGAGAAGGGGTTTCGCCAGAAAGACGTAGGGACTGGTTCGTCGGGAAGACGCAGGGCAGCCATGACTATGGGATGAGGACCTCTGCCGGGGAGAAGGAAGGTACCAACGGCAATATTTTCCCTTACTCAAATATTTGAGTTAGAACAGTTTAAGTTTGAGTAAAAATCAAATTTGATATAGGTTTGAGTCAAGGTTGGAGAAGATTTTTTGGCATTTTTTACCCAAATTTGAATTTGAGGAAGGGTTTAGGTTAGGATTGGAGATGCTCCGGAACAAAAGAGTTAACAAATTTAGGGCGCATTTGGCCATCTCATATAAATTGAAGGGCAATACTTGTCTTCTCACCGGTGAGGAGGGGCTCCTCCCCATCTCCATTCATATGAATTAGATTATATGTGAACTTCAAGTATCAAACTTCCAATAATTCTTGAATTAGATTATAACTTCCTACTTTTTTTTGACAATTTGATATAATCCAAGGGATTAGGTACATTATTTAGATGCAGTATATAATAATGTGTAGTATTGGGAATGGTTATTTCAATCTATTTTCTCTTTATTATTTAGTATTATTTTGGGAGTTAGTAGTGACAATGGTCTGAAACATTTGCTTTGGGGCAACATATAAGAAGAGGTAGAAATCCAAGAAGGCTAAATTAATCCATAGAGGTAGCTGGGCTAGTTGTTGTTCAAGCAGAGATAATTCATCTTTGTTTGGATCTTGGGACAAGGGAAAGGAAAGGAAAGGAAAATCCCAAAAATTTGCTTACAAATGGATTCCTTTTTTAAGGATTAGTAAAGCTTTTCCTCTTGTTTTGCTTCACGCTTTCCAGAGATCCTAACGGAGGCTTAACATGGTAATATTGTAGGTTCTGTATCTGCTATACTAGTTGAGATTTGGGAGCCCATGTGCAGGGGCCTTTGTCCTTCTTCAAAGAATGCTTCCAATTCAACCCTGTTGCCCCTCCTAGTTTCTATACAATCTAATCTAAACTTTGCTGTTCTAAACTCAATTTACATTCTACTCCTCATTTCATTGCTTTCTATTAAGTAAAAAGTACCTGTCACTTGCCTTTTGATATCTTGCTTTCTGCACTTTGCATGGTTAAGGATTATCAGGCTAGTATGTTTAGTTTTCTTCTTCATCCTCTTTGCCTTTCTCACCTATCTCATTCCTCTATTGGTCTCACTGCTCTGGGTCCATCTTGCCCTTTCTAAAAGAAGCTACAGCATCTTCACCACTTTTTCTGCCAATTCTTATTTCCCCAAATACCCAATAAGCAATTTTTATTTTCCCATCTCAAAACCAACAGCTAGCTGCTGGTTATCTGGATCAAGCTCTAGTTTGGAAGCAATTTAAAACCCAAAATTCTAGTTTGGCACAGAATTGCATTTGGAGCCATTCATTCTGACACTATTCGAGAACTTTAATTTGCAGACTCCCTATGTACCAAAAAATAAAATAAAATTGCAGACTCCCTAAGAACCCCAGGCATATGCATTGGCTGAAGAAGCTATGAAGGTTGTCGAAAAGGTAAAGTTCTTCCTAAGTTCTTCATTGTTGGGTTATTTAGAAACAAATAACAACTAGTTTGGTCTGAGATTTTAGCAGCTGTGCTCCATCCTTGGATGGTTCATCATATACAAGTTTGGGGCAGCTCAAAGTCTGCCACAAGTTCACGGTACCAGTTTTCTACGAGTTCAAGGGACCAGTTTATTATGTAGTTTCAGGTATCATTCTTGAATTGATTTGTTGAAAAGCAGATGACTACCGGTTTTCTAAAATATGTTCAATCAAAAGTCTCCTTCTCTGTTTTCATTCAGCCACCTTACAAAAACGGGTTTGATAATTATAGAGTTTGCAGAGAAGCATTTCCAGGGAATTGTATTCTTAAACAACATTCACCTTGCCTTTTTCTTTTCATAATGTAAGGTCCCTGAAAATAGTGCGAGCATTCCGTGCAAAGATCTCTTTCTTTTTTTTTCTTCCTTTCTTCGATACTCTAGCATTTTCTGTTATTTTTCTTTTTACTTAATTTTCTGGGCAACCAAATAGAGGATATAGAATCAAGACAAGAAATTGAAGATGAAAAACAAAGTGGAATTCGGAGATCAAATAAAGATAGTTGGGACAACTTTTATTCATTGCATATTGGCCTGCATCTTTGGGTTCTGCTAACGGCATTGCAATAAATAGATGCAACAAAATTCTGAGATGAGACATATAGACAAATACCCTCCACCAATTTCAATGGGAGTAAACATTTACAAAAATTCAAAGACATAGATTATTTCAAATATTTCTATAATCAGATCTAACATCTTTCGCTCTCTCTTTTTTAAAACTACATAATTTCTACCTAGTCTTCGAATCTTTGAAGATCTATTCCAAGGTATCATGGATGCAAATATGGCTACTTGAAAACTGGGCACCCTTCAACCACAATACCTGGTGCAGTTGGGCATTGTGCCAAAGGACAGTGGTCAGGATGTGCTCCCCACCACTTCAAATTTATGTTCTCATTCTGCAAAGCAAAAAAGAGTAGAACACCCATGAAAGCTGTCCCAGCATCCAATGCTGCAGACAGAACATAGTTATATTTCTGCCACCATCTTTTTCGGTATCGGAACACAAAATAGTTGAAGATGGTTCCGGTAACAAGCCAGCTTGCTATATTGGTGGGAGTTGCTGGCGGCATTCCAGCAAAGCCGTAAGATATAACCGGTATGTTTATCAAGGAAATCCATTTCTTTTCGGGGAAGATTTTGCTCAGTATCCAAACAGGTACTGGCAAGAAAGCTCCAATGAGGAATAGCCATACCAAGTTTCTGTACATCCCTCCAGGTCCAAACAGCCGCCTTGGTCCAATTAGTCCCCATATAACAGAAGCATCAAAGGTTACTCGGTATTTAGGGCATGTCCACGGGCTCTCAGGATGGAGCGCTTCAACATCACAGATGTTCTCAATGCTGCCCAACATCCACCATGCAACTGCAAGATTAACAGTACCAGCAACTAGTGTCCCCACCAGCTGAAAGAGAAAAAAATAAAGAGGCAGATTGAAATGTCATTATGAGTTTTATTTAGTACACTAAAAGTTTCAAATGTTATGATAAGCTTCTGAGCTGCAGAGACCTGAGCAGTGTACATGCACCTCGGCGGAATTTTCATGTAGTGCCCTAGCTTAAGATCAGATAAGAAAGAGAGAGCATGGATGGTACTGATTCGGCCATAAATCTTGAAAATCAAGTTTGCAATGGGTTTTCCTGGTTGGATATACCCGAATATGAATTGCGCTATTATGTCATATCCAGGTTGCTGCATGGAAGCCAGAAGAACATTGAGATAGTCAGATAAATCTATTTCTGTTGTAATTCTCGTTGTTTTAGCTCTAGATCATAATTAGTTGGTTATGTAAGACGTTAGTAGCAAGAAAATTGAGTTGTTTACCTGGTTGGTTGTTGCTTGAATGACTCCAATAGGGAGGGTAACAAGCCAAGCCAAGCCAAAGGCAAAGAGCATTCCCCACCATCGCAGCTGCACATCTTCTTTCCACAAAAAAGACATCATGAGGGATAGGACAATGCTCCCTATTAATAAGACGAGAAACCACCATTGTGGCACTTCTTTGTAACTTTTCATCAATCTTGCATGGACGTCCAATTTCGCATTCTTCATTGCAGCTCTGCTCTGCTTTAAGATATCCCTAGGCAATGGAAAGAATCACAATTTTGTCAAAGGGGAATAGATTGAGAGGGTCGTATATTAAAGTAGTGCATATTATGAAATAAGTGAGGCATCTCTTGCCAGTTATTTTCTCTAGAAAGCTAGGTTAATGGAAATCATAAAAACTAGAGAAAGCTTTTTTCCTTCGTTTTGAACACTAGAAAACTAAAACTAATATTGACAAAACCATCATTTTCCTTGTGCTTCAAACAAGACAATAGGGATAGGATTCTCATCTATTTCCTAAATCCACTTTTATATGATAGAAAACACAGCACATATGAAATTTAATACAGACTAAGAGAGCTAATCAGCAGAAAAGGTAGTAATTTTACTCAAACAATAAGTGTATCTAGTCTTTACAACTCAAAGTTTGAAAGCAGCCTACCTGCCATGAAACAGTGCAACATGAGTGAGAGTTGCTGTAAATCTTGCGAATCCTGATCCAATTGATAGGGCAAACAGAGGACTAAGATAGAGCTTCCCATAGCTATCATAAGCAGCAATGTTGAGATCGTATTGTGGGGTCAAGATCTTGTTGGTATCATATTTGTGCCCACTGGAGGTGAATAGCTTACTAGAAAATATGGGGAATTTCTGGGCATCAAAAGTGTTATACTTCCAATAACAAAGAGGGACAATTATGTAGATGAACATGACAAAGCCAATCCCAACATTGAGAATGGAAGACCAGGGTGTCACCAATGGGCTGCCATGATAAGCTGAAATGCCTGCCCAATCAAGGGTGAAGGCACCCACCCCAAGTCCCTGGTAACCCGAACCTACTTGCTGAGCCGTGATACTGTGGGGCCATGCCCAACAGACCCATGAGAAGAATGTCAAGATTGGGAATAGATAACCAGGGAGTGCGTAATAGGCAAAGCTTGCTGCTAGGAAAACAAGGAAAAATTGCATCCGCGTCAGGCCTTTTGACTTCGTTTCCTTCTCATGCAGTGCTCTGTAGCAACAAAGTTATCGACATGAACAGGATTATCTCACTAGAATAAACAATAAGCTCATTACACATAAAAAAAAAAAAAAAAAAAAAAATAAATAAAAAATCTCACTGGAATAATCAATATGCCAATTACAAAAAGTACTAAAATTGTTTGCTCTATTAAGTTCCTTTTATACATTAGCGATTGAAGTTAAAAGTATAGGGTACAGTTGCTTTATCTATGTTCTTCTGGAATATAACTGTAAGCAAATTCTCCAACCAATAACAAATTAAGAAAGTAATTCATCTTCCATTCTTTTTACCTGCTCTTTATATCCTCAATGACTGTCATGATTTTGTGTCCCAAAAGAGAATATCACCCATACCCAAAAACAAATTCTCTGCATGTGTTTATATATATATAAAACATGAACAGGAGAGACGCACTTTCTCCCTAAAATTGTTCAATTTTTTAATCATCATGATAACAGAATAAGCAATCAATTATCACTCACTGATGCAATTGTTCTGCCTCACTTTTTACCTTTCAAATCTTTTAGAGCAATGGACATTTTCATGAACAGAATTTTGAAGCACAATCAGAATTTTAAAAAATAATATCTACGAATAAAATCATATGTTTTAAAAAAAAAAAAAAAAAGTGCAAAGGAAAATAAAACCGACCTAAATAGAGAAACCTGAGCAAGGTTTGAAGGCCACCACATTTCAACAGGATCAACCAGGTACCTCCTCAGCATCCCAGCCCATCCATAACCAATTACCTGTAAATAAAGAACACAACACTGTAAGTTCCATAACCAAAAAAGAAGGATAAATGAGCTAGAGGGCTAGATAGGAATCTGTTCTTGGAAGAAATGTTCATTTTGGGACTCTTTTAAAAATAAAATTCTGAAAAAAAAAAAAAAAAAAAAAAAAAAAAATGAGTAGCGTAAAATCAGATGTTTTTTCTAAGCTCACATCTGAAATTCAATGCATGATAATCCATTTCACCTGCTCAAACATTAATTTCCACTAAACAGTGAAAACTCCTTGAAAAAAAAATCAAAAGTCATTATGAAGCTTTGGAAAAAAATATAAAAAATAAAAAACCCAATTATTTTTCAAACCCAGAATTCAAAAAAAAAAAAAAAAATCAACTGGTTCATCACAAGCTTTGTTACACAATTTTTTATTCATAAAAATAATAAAGAAAAGAAAATAAAGTTATCAGAACTAATAAAGAAGCAAACCCACAAAGAAAATGTTTAAACTTCAAAGAAATGATTAACTACCTGAGTAGTCAATACTAAGAGGAGAGCACAAAGGAAGTTCAAGCTCTGCTTATAATAAGCCTTCATAATCGTAATGGCACCGATCGAGTATGCATCACCCCCACCAGGAGACACCCCACAATTAGCAAATATAGTGATGATCACATGCTCCTTAATATTGAACGGTCCAGGATTCAAGCTGAAACTCCATCCCAACACTTTGTATTCGTTCTTGGGAAGCGTGGAGGCCATGAATTTTCCGATGGGTAAAACAGCAATTTGCATGAGAATGGCTGAAATGACTAAGGGTTGTGTGCGATAAGTGAAGAAAGTGTTGAGGAAAATGAGAATAGTACATGAAGTTAAGCCAAGAAACCATGCACGGAATGTCATGACGGGAAGTGAAGGGTCGTCAGTTTCCGGCACCACCAAGGCCACTTCCTCCACCGGACATCTCTCCCACTCCGACTCCGACGACACTCCGTTTACCTTCTGGGTGTCCGTACTGTTTTGGGTTTCGTCCTTGGACGCCATTGGAGATGGGTTTATTCAAGCTCTGTGAAAAACAGAGAGCTGCGTTGTTTTTTTTTTACAGTCCCTGTATAAAAGAGTGAAAGGAGTTCGATACTTTCAATGAAAATGAGCTGATAAGGAGGTGGTTATATAAGAAAGGCAGGGAGGTTTATGTTATTACCGTTATACCCCTCACTTTTGTTGCTTACTTGCTTATGAAACCTACCCAATAATTATTGATCCAAAAATCCAAAATATAACCCTGTTTTTTTGGGTTGGGTTTCTGGTTGAATCATCTTAATTTTTTATACTAATATAAAATTCATTAAAAGTGTATTCACTCTAAGAGTTAATTTTTAAAAATTTATTTTATAACTAATCTTAAAAAAAAGAATAATAATCTCCATATATATATATATATAGGGATACCTAAAAGTTCTTTATTTGGTTCAACGGTCCGGATGTCAGGGTCAGCTTGCGCGCATCTCGACTAAATTTCTTTCCGGATGATTTTAATGACGCACTCTCCCACATCGGCCTGGTGCATTCAGGAATTTATTCCTGGAGTGCTCCCTAGGGATACCTAGAAGTTAGTTTGGTAGGAGGCGTTGAATGAAAGTCAACCTTGGTAACTCATCCAACTCCTCTCAGCTCTTAGCTGACTTTCATCTAAGTCAAGTATACCTGACTAAATCATTTCTGTATATATATATATATATTGACAATATTAATAAGAATAAATTATTATTTTTTGTCAAAGACAGATGGAACGTTAGCTTGGTAGCTTTTTTCATGGGCATGTTTTGGAAGAGGGAAGAGAGAAAGAGCATCATTATTATTATATTATTAAGTGGAGTGATAGAAATAAGAATTGATGTTTCATATATTTTAGGTTAATTTCCGAATCCTTAACCTTCGTCTTTTATTCGATAGAGATAGACACTATGCAAGTTATATGGCTGGAGGGCGATTGATTACATTATGAAATCATTATAGCCATACAATACCTTCTTGATATTTTATGAAATTACCTAGCCTTATAAGATGATATATTTGAGGTGAACTTTGGATGTATGTGTCTCAAATTTTACAGTACATGAGCAATGACATTCATTTATTATTATTAACAGGGATGGAGCAAGGGTACGTTTTTATTTAAGTCATCCTTGCCATACTCGTTATTACTTTTTTTTTTTCTTTCGAATTCAGCTTCTCTTCAATAAACATAGGTTTAATTAGTAAGTTTCAATAATCACTCAAATTCTACCACATTGGTAAAAAAAGAAAGGTCAATAATATTTTGTAAATGCACATGTTTGTCATAGTCATTTCAAAAGATATTGACCATATAATTCAAAGACTTATTTACTTAAGGGTATTTAACCAAGAACCCCCTAGTATATGGGTTGTATACCCAAATCCGCTTATAGAAAACTTTGTTTATGAAAGAAATAAATTATATAGCTTATGACGGATTTGCTCTCATTTATGCATCGAGATTTTATTTTTTTTCCAAAATTGGTTTTTGCCAAAAAAGAATGCATTAAATGCTATATAATTTCAAACAAGTAAATTTATATATTGTATGCATCTAATTAATATGATTTCAAACAAGTAAATTTACCTAACTCGTATACATGTGTTGATGCATATCATATATAAACAGGTAAATTTACATAAATTGTATTGTATGTATCAAATTTGATTTTCAAACAAGTAAATTTACCTAACTCATATACACATGTTGGATGTATATATTGCCGTACATATTTAACTAGGTAAATTTATATAAAATATGTTGTATGTATTAAATTCGATTTTCAATAAATCCTAAAAAAAGAAAAGAATCCAATAATGCAACTCACTTTTTTGGACTCTTTTAAGAATAGATATAGAAAATAGACTAATAATTCAAAATTTGAAATGAATGTAATTTAAAAAATTTCCATAAAAAGTTCAATAATCTGAATTTTTTCCATAATGATACAAACTCTAAAAGAAAACTACAATAAATATAATCTTATCAAATAAGGACAAATCTGTTTATATATAAAAAAAAAAAAAAAAGTTGACTTTGAAATATCATGGAAGGATCTCACGGTAAATCTTAGAGGGTGTTGGACCTCATGATGCGGAATCTAAATTATAGATGATTTTGGATAATTTTTCAATTTTTTAATAGAATCCAAAAAATCTTAAATACAATTTAAGGGCTAAAACTAAAACAGTCAAGTTAAATATTTTCTACAAGTGAAAGTGGGTTGTATCCTTATCCTCTTATTGATGTTAACAACATTTGATGGGCAACTAAATTTACATTTACATTAAAGCTAAATGCTTTTATATATATGATCCATTGGGGTCCAGACCCCATTTGGATAAATATGATCCACTTCTCATTGGGATAATTGGAACATGTATTTTGAAAAATCGACCGTTGGATCAGATACTCCTGTTATGTATGTTATGTCTGCCAAAAATCACAGTGATCCCATTGTTGGTTTCTGAAAAAACTGACTGTGAAAAAAACTGACATTTTATCATTCTTTAAGTGTCAGTTTTTTCACTGACAGTTTTCTCATACCAACCGTTGGATCACTGTGATTTTTGGCAGACATGACATACGTAACAGAAGTATCTAATCCAACAGTCGATTTTTCAAAATATCTATCCCAACTATCCTAATGAGGAGTGGACCGTATTTCTCCAAATGAGGGCTGGACCCCAATAGATCATATATATATATATATATATATATCCTTATCCATGTATTGATTTTGATATGACAATTTTTTATTTTTTATTTATTTGGTACTAGTATGATAAATTTAATTCGATATGACAAAATTCGATGGGTACTAAGAGCCAAATGCTCAGAATTCCTTAAGAGCATCTCCAATGCAAAAGCCAAATTTGGCACACCAAAAAGCACTAGTTGATGCCAAATTCTAAGCCCAAATGACACTTGTTGATGCCAAATTTGGCCTTATAGCATCAAGTAATGCAAAATTTGACATCAACTAGTGTCATTTGGGCTTAGAATTTGGCATCAGCTAGTACTTTTTGGGATGTCAAATTTGACTTTTGCATTGGAGATGCTCTAACATCAATTTAATAACAAACTCTATACAATAATATATGTTAAGGGGGATAGGGTATTCAGCCCACTTGACATATTTTTCTCATTATTTTTTATATATTTTGATCGTTTTAAATGTTTAGAATTCCGATGTGTTAAATTTCATAATAAATAGATTGACAAGACATTTTATTATTTTATATTTATATATTTTTTACATTATGTATTTTAATAATAACAGTATGAGACATCTAATAATTTAAAAATCATTTTTAAATATATATATATATATATATATATATATATATATATATATATATAATGCTATATGTATCTAACAAATGCGTGCAAACAGAGAGCATTATCAACTGATTTTTAACTCGCATGCCAACAGATTAAAAGAAAAAATTATCATGCAGGATCAGCTTATTAATTGGCTTTATATGCCTATCCCAAACAAGATTGATATTGATGTTAAGGCTAACTTACAACTTACACTACTTGTGGCTAATAGACCACATCTAATCACATAAATTAGCACATATAAGGTACCACTGATTTTTGACAGACATGACATACATTATAGGGGTACGTATCTAATCCAACGGTCAGTTTTTTAAAATTTACAATACAAGCGGTTCTAGAAGAGAGCATCAGGTGCACCTAACTATAGCACCTCATGATCGAGATCATAACTCCATATATACAATCATTTTCTTAGAATGATGTATTGAAATAGGATCTGTGTGAACATTAGTTATAAACTATTGGATCAGAAAGAAAACGTATTGAAAAATATGCCTTTAAAAATAGGAGTAATTAATAAGATGAGAAATGATCAAGTTAGCAAATACTTTAGTGGCTACTAGATCTCTTATGACCGAGATCTAACGGACACGGTAAAAGTCAGCAAACATTGAAGTAATAAGATTGGATCCGCAATTGATCATGATCCATTTCTTATCTATGATCTATATACACAAGTAGTATAACATACATAATAGGAGTATATGAAGGAGGGTCAATTTTGTCTAATCGGGTGAGCGTTTGGGTGAAGGAAAAATAAAGAGATTGGTGTGATACAGCATCAATCAAATTCATGGGAGGCGGTGGTGCCTCCAACCTTTTTTAGGAGCGTGCGAATGACTCGTGCTGTACGGTGTCTGACACACTCTTGTCTTGGTTTGGAGAATGGGTCCACGTGTTCACCATTGTGGGGCCCGCAGGTAATTTCCCATGTCGGACTAAGTGGGTTCCAACAGCTGCGCTATAACGGCAACGGACGACTAGACGACGCCGTTACGGGATTGCAACTACGTTTACCGTCTTAGATCCACGTAACGTTGCCGTTAGATTTCGGACAACTGGTCGCCACATAAGACGAAGGGCTCGTGTCTTGCATGTGGTTTCTTCACAAGAGACAAGGACAGTGGGATCCACGTGGCAGAAACTTTTACGTGTGCATTTTCGTGGCAAAGCATGTGTAAAAGTTTTTCTTTTTAATTAATGATAATGCCCATAATGCTTCGAGAAGACTCAAGCCATTAACTCCGCATTTATGAATTATATATTTATATTTTTAAATTAATTTTTGTTATTCAGAAAAAATATACTTGGGCCAATAAATTGCCACTAGATCAATAAATGCTACGCGTATTAAAGAAAATGCTGACGTTCCCTTGACGAAAGAAGATTCTCTATTTGATACTTGAATGATATGTCATTATCCGAATAAATGAGTATTTTATTGAATCGAATTTTAATAGTTTAATAATTATTAATATTAATGAATTTTTATTTTTAATATAATGTATTAAGAGTATCTTAAGCTTATTTTAGTTGAGATTTATACCCAAACTAATCTATAAGAACGGAAACTATCATTCGTAAATTCCATTCATCCAATTTTTAGGATATTAAGGTACTTTTCATTATTGGTTTTTAACCTTAAGCTACAATGTCAAGACAAATTTAATTATTAGGTTGAATAATATTTTATTCGAACTTGGCCCGACAAATTAATTGTCTTAAAAATAAAGTCTAAGCTTGTCTCATTCATTTTAGCTCGAACAATCTTTTTATTGAACTGATTTCAATCTAAATTGAATCGGTTAATTTGTATTATAACTTTAATTATGAACAATGATCAAAATGACAATTTATTTAGCAATACTCTCTATGCAATATATATTTGATTTTTAGGAAAAGTTCACTTAAACCTGTGAATTATGCAGTAGAGATAAGTTCTTTTCATTCTATTTAAATCTTCTCAATCCTAATGAAGATAAGATTCGAATCTGTCTTTAATGAAATCACCTAAAAATTTTATTGGCATACTAGTCAGCGTTATTCCGTATTTAATATTTTCATTAATATTGCTGGAAGAATACCGATATGGAAAACAAGAAAGAGAAATTCTTTACAAATCATTAAAAGTCTTCATTCATTATTGGAAAGAATATTACAATAATGAAAACAATTGATTTTTTTTTTTTTTTTTTAAATGCCTCTACCCATAATTTGGCCTATGAAAGCAAGATCTTAAGAGAAAAGGGTAAGGTATTACCCCTAATTTTTAATAATTTTAATCCGAAAAAATTGCTTTCAAGATTCAGATTTGAGCATTAGTAGTCCACGGTTAAGAACTTTTATTATTACACCAAACTATCATCCTCTAAGAAATGAAACCATTTGGTTGAATTTTGTAAAAGTTTTTAATTTTTTTGTTTTCTAAAATTAGCAATATTTGATTTTTTTTTGTTAAAAAAAATTAAATATTATCTTCTAATATTTTTTTTTCTTTTTTCTTAAGAAATCAAATATTACTAATTTTTTTAAAAAAAAAAATTAAAAAATCAAAAAGTAATTCTAATATTTTTCTAACAAAGTTTCAAACTAAAAGATATGTGAGAATAACAGCCGTGATTTCTGTGCATTTCAAATTTCTGAACTCAAAATTGTTATTCAGACATATCATTTTATTTAAAAAAATTTATCTAAAATTTCTTCTGAGGTGGATCTGCCTCAAATTTTCTTTGCTATCTTAATTAGGTTCGCACACATTTTCTCTGGTCTCTATTTTTTTTCAGTCTGATAAGATAAATTTTTTGACTTTGTCTTTGAATATATTGTCTTTTACTCAAATTGGACCTTAAAGATTCTAAACTAACAATAATAATAATAAAAAATAAATTCTTTTCAAATCGTTGGCACTTGTCACAGCAGTGGGGACTAAATTTGACTTAAAGAAAGCAGAAAAGGCGAGGTGGTGACCCACGATTGGCTGGCGGAGGATAGCGAGCCGATTGATTTTTATTTAGTGGCGGGTCCCCAAAGACGACGACGTCTCGTAAGAGAGAGAGAGAGTTGACGCGGGAGAGTTGACGGACCTCACTCATGTCTTTTCTTTTTCTTCATCGTCTGCATTTGCAGCACTACTCCTACTACAGGATTGCACACTTGAGAACTAGGTTTGCAAGTTAAGACGATGATAAAATACCGAACACGTGGCAAATTATCCGACCCCACATCAGCAAAGATTTCGTCTCCACCAACTGTTCTTGAAGTGTACCCCTTTCTCTTTCTCTCTCTCTAGCTCTCTTTCTCTTCATTCATGGAAAGTGGAGGATGTAATGTACGGCAGGTAACTGGTTGGTCCACTCCATTAGAGATCAGTTTTTTCTTTTTTTGAATGGAGAATCCATGGGAGGCTTATGAATTATAATGGTAATTAAGCTAAGTCGGTCTTATTATCTATCAATGATGATGACATGGGCTGAAATTATTGAATATATATCTAAACTCTACAGCATGTGTGAGTTAGAGTCAAGCAATCATTATATTGTGGGATTTGACAAAATGTGTATCCAAATGATTTTGTATATTTGTAGCCCACTCACAAGATTATCATATGATCCTAGTAAGTTTTTTTTTTTTCCTAAAGTAAATTCACAGGGAGGAGGATGAACCAATTGATAAAATTCCTAGACCTGAGAGAACAAAAAATTAACCCAAAAATCACTTTTAGAAGAGCCTAATTAACTCTTGAAGTGGTGGTAAAACTTTAACAGCTTGTTTGGATTGAGAGAGTTGGAGAGGAGAGGAGAGAAGCTTATCAAGTTTCTCTTCATTTCCTTCGTTTGGATTGAGAGAATTGGAGAGAAAGGGGAGGAGGGGGAGAGGAAGGGAGAGAAAAGTGGGATTCTTTCTCTCCAAATCGGAGAGAATTGGAGAGAAGAGAAGAGAAAGACTTTTAGTGTGGCGTATTTTTATTGTTTTGCCATTTTTTTTTTCCTTTTTTTCATTTTATTTTCTTTTTATGTAAGTAAGGGCAATATTGGAATTTATACCTTAAAATCTTAATGAGTTTGACTTCTTTTTCTCTTTTCTTATGCTCCGTTTGATAAAAGGGATGAAAAAATGGAAAGAATGAAAGTAGGAGGGATGAGTTTTCCTTCCTCAGGGAAAGGAAACACAGAGAAAGGGAAACCCTTATTCCTTCCTGTGTGTTTGGTATGATAAAAGGAAAATGGAATTTCTTCCTTCTGCTTGTTTGGTAAATAAGGGGGAGGGAAAGTATTTATTGTATTGAATTATAATTTTATCCTCTTAAATTAAAATATAGTTGAAATGCTTCTAATAATTTATAAAAATGTTGAAAATGATTTTAAAATAAAAAATTAAAAGAAAAATAAAATAATTAAGATTAAGAAAAATGAATTTTGACTTGCAAAGGATCCTTTTATAAGTGATATTCTGTTGACTTTATTTAAAAAAAAATAAAAAAAAAACTTTATTCCAATTTTTATTTTAAGAAAAATGAAAAAAAAGGGAAAAAATTTGGAACAAAGGGTTGCATAACAGTGTGCACAGCAGACATATATATATATATATATATATAACAGTGAGCATATATGTATACCTTTGCTTGCTTGGAGAACAAAGGGTGGGCAGTTGTGAATTATTAATAAAATGTGGAGGACAAATGGATAAATTCAGGTATCATAATTTATTCCCTTCATTTCCCCCTCCCTTTTTCCCTCCCCTCCTCTCTCACCAAACAGGCATGTCCCATCTTCCCTCCCCTTTTCCCTCCCTTCCCTTCCATCCTCTCATTTACCCCTCAAAACAAACAGGCCATTAATGAATTTATCTTCTTTTCTCTCCATCTCTCTCAATCCTAACATAATGTAAGTAGTACTGCTAAAGAAAATATACAAGCACAAGGAAGGGAGAACCAATTATTAGAATAATGTGCCTAGGGCATTGTTTTAAAACCCAGACCGTTTATCGAATCGAAAAAATTATCGGGTTAAGGGTCAACCGGGTTGAACCGTGACGTCATAAATATATTATTTATTTATTTATTAGAATAAAAGCTGTAAATGATTCAAAATATAATTTTTTAAAATTGTTTGTACAATCAATTCACATATTTGAATTTATGTGCAGTCATCAAAATTGAAAATTGATAATTACTATTGATCAATCTTTATTATATATATATTTTTAAAAATGCAAGATAAGAATATTGTATTATTAAATTAGGCGTTTGGGTTTCTTTTTGCTATTTAGAATTTTTTTTAGACCAATTTGCCTTTTTAGCCTTCTTGGCTTTAAGAGATTTTTTAAAAAATTGGGACTATTTTAGTCATTTTAGCAGCTTAAAAAAAAAGAAAGAAAGGGTTGACCGATTTTTTTACAGGTTCAACCGCCGGGTTGACCGGCTTATGAATTGAATGGGTTTTTGTGGGTTAAACCAACCGGAGAGGGGACCGGTTACCGGTTGAACCGGCTGGTCCGGTCTGGGTTTGATAACAATGGCCTAGGAGGCTGTTTGGCAAACTTAAAAACCTGGCCAGCTGAGGATACGTTTGCCTGGTTTTTATTCAGTACTGTTTGGTAAGTGCATTTTTTTTGCAATTCAGTTTAATCATATTTAGAAAATAAGGTATAAACACAGTTGTTTTCAAACCAACTGGAAGCTGGATTACATAAAAACCATACAGCAGAAAGAGATCAGTAACTGGCCAAAACCAGTTTTCAAAATTCCCAAACACGCCCTAGGAGTATCGAAAATAACCTACACACAACCTTTAAAAGTTTTTTAAAAAGTGGTGTTAGAATCTTAAATAGGTTTTCCTATCCATAATAAATCTATTCTTACCTCAACCCTGGTACCATCTAATAAGTATCGATACATTTTTATATGTTCAATTTTGAAAGCACTTTCTTAAAATTGGGTGTACATATCATTAGGCGAACACCAATAAGCCATACACATACACACACACATACGGACAGTTGGTAATTATTATTATTATTTCTTTTGCTAGGTGATATACATCAGTAGAGTTAGTGGTTGGTTGCTAACGGGGAAAGGAACAATAAATGGACGAAGAACCTCATCTATTAGCAATTGAATTTAAAATCTCATCCCATAAAAGGGGAGACAACATGAACTACTGAATCAAAATTCAAACCACTTAGCCACACTGGAAGAGACAATTGGTAACTATTTAGTGTTTTTTTGTTCTTTGGTTTTTATCTTAGGTAACTTATTAATAATTGGCCCTTGAAAAACTAGGGAAGATAGTGACCTTCCTAATCAAAATTTCCATCAATGGATAACTCAAAACCCAAAATGACAATGAAACTTGGGGCGTTCACACTGAATGTCATGATGGAGACTTTGTTTGCATATAGAATTTTCAAATCCCAAAGGTAGAAGACCCTGCATCCACCACACCAAACAAAAATGGTGGGCCTCATGTGGACCATCCTCTACTTTATCATGACTTAATAACTACATAAAAGAACAAACAAGATTCAGAAGCTTGGGAACTCATATCTTCTACTGATAGTTATGTTAAGTTACAAGTTTTACTTCAATTATTTTTCCATGTAATAATAATAATAATTAATAATTAATAATTTTTGAACCAGACCCATTAAAGGCAATTTCTACCTGAATCAGATCCATTAGAGATTACTTTTTCCAAGTCTAAATAAAATATGGAGTATGAACTCTTCCTAGATAGTTTGCTTGCAATGATCTGCCCTTGGAACAGTTGGGCAGATAGGAAAGAGGCCCCTTTATTGGCAGAAAGGCTTTAAAAGGAGAAAAATAAAAAAAGAAGGAAAGGAAGGCAGAACACTAGAGCCCAACACTATAGCTTAAAGTTACCCATGTGACATATGAGAGGCCCATCAATGAGACATCACTGTTTTGGCTTCCCATGCAAATTTTTCCTTTTCTTGGTGGTGGTGGTGGTGGTGGGGTGGGTGACCATATATGAAAGATGGGGAAGATTTTTCAGGATTTAGGCACATTTTTCTTTTTGGTAGGTAGGTATATATGTTGACTAGTATAGGGGTAATATTCTTGCATACAATCTTAATAATAGTGATTATGCTTATCATAATGTGGCTCCATCTAAATTTCAATCTTTGGGAAGAAATTGATTTTGGAAAAAAAAAAAGACCAAATTAGAACTAGCTAGGCATTCCAAGAAAAATGAGGGTGCATGCAGACATGGGTTGATCGATGTTGAAAATTGAATCATTCCATTAATTGTGCTTTATGATAGCAGTTGAATCACACTAAGTTGATTTTGTGAATTGAAAGTCATGCCATGCCGCCATGGTCATGAAAATGGAAATTGTTTAAGAGACCTTGTTTTGGATACATTGGGTAAAATGCTATACATGAAAGATACAAAATGCCCTGGTTTCAAATGACATGATTAAACACAATGAAATGGTTCCACTTCCATGGATAATTAGAGTTTTATCCCAATTACTAGGTTGGCTACATGCTTCATTTTCTCTTGTTCTGCTCTGTCATGGCTCTGTGTTCTATGAAAGTGGGGAAAAATTGACAAGATTTGGACCCAAATGGATCGATAAGAATCATATCTACACATTTGATTATTTTCCTCATGCAATGTTCAAAGTTTATAAAGACCAATCACCCAAAAATATGGATCAAAGTCCAAAGAGGGATCTTAAATCATGTGGTAGTTACATATCCTGATTCACTACCAAATGGAATTATCCTGTCTTTCTTAATCATCAATGAGGCATCTCTCAACCTTAAAAGAGGTTCTTGGCTCTCCATTTCTCAGAAGGTATCAAAGCTAAAATGGTCCCCCCTAAATGATGCAGTCCAAATAGTTTCAGACAAAAAGATGAGATTGGTATATACCACATCAAGGCTACTTTATAATTTCCACAAGCATTGTCTTTTACTTTTCACTTATGGCCTTGGTACCACCACACCACGGGCACCGCGAAAATGACCAAACCAGTCCATTTCACCTTTTCTAGATTTGATCTAGGCTCAATTTTTTGTTAACTTAATTAAAAGTATAGTCTCAGTGGGTTTGTGGTCCTGGAATCAAATGTGACATGCTATTTCCTGTGTGCTATACTTTGTACCTATGTTCACATATGATGCAGAGAGATTTGTGCTTGTGCTGCTGGGTGGGAGTGAAATTACTTCATGAATTTCTATTCTTCAAGTTCCATTTTAAAGGTGAGCACCAAACACTTGTTACAGGGTTGCTGGCCAGAGCTGGCTATTGGTCCAAGTTTTAGTTTTTGAAGAGCCTCAGAAGTCACTGAGATGCGTGCAAGAATCGATGGAATCATGTCATTTTAAAAGTTTGATTCTCAGGGGTGGGGGGAGGAGGAATCTCAGGCCATGTACATTCATACTTGGTCGGTGAGGATGATTTGTTGAAAGCATATACATGAGTGGCTCACAAGATGTGGCCTTTGCCTCCTCAAACGTCAAGAGGTGTGTCCAAAAAATGAGATTCTAAGGAAACTTTCCCAGTGCTATATGGCCACACATTCTAAACGTTCCAGATTTTATAGATGTTACATCCACCATGAGTGAAAATGCAGGTATTTGATATGGAATTTGTAATGTGGGTCTATCAAAATATTTCCAAATTCTCTTCTAAGTAATGAACTGGTATTTGGTACCACCATCCTAGCTAGGCACATTTTTCCAAAGTTTCCCTGTCTGAAAGCTTTTGAAAATCTGGACCAACATTGCAAAGAGACAAACCTGTAAGCTAGCTGCTACTCTGAGACAAGCTAAACAGACTTTGGGAAATGATGATAGGCTTAAGTGCTATCCCAATCTGAACTAGGAGTAGGCCTCCATATGAACCACAAACCTTTCTATCAATCATACCAAAATTGAAAATATTTTCATCTATATTGCCTTACTTCTACCCTATAATAGCTTCTATTGGTAAGATAAATTCAATATTTCCTTGGTCGAGAGATAAATAAAGGCAGTTGCCTACCCACAAATTCGTGCATTGAACTTGCATAAACAGTTGCTAATTAATGCTTTCTGATTGCCCAAGGAAGCTTGTGGGTGACCGATTGATACTGAACCTAGTATGAGTTAGTTCAAAGAAGTTCAAAGGCAACATTGTTTGTATATATACTGCATCCAATGTGTTGGACCGTTCTGATAGCCAAAAGTTTGAAAACACTTTGAAAAAAGAATCTGTTTCCAATCGATTTCCATCATTTTCCTTTTCCTTCCTTTGCTCTTTCTGAGATCCAAACAAAGGGTGAGAAACAAGACATTTCACAATTTATGGTCATAACAAATCTCAACTACTCACAGTTTTTTGCTAAGAATGGATATAAATTTAGGTCATTGTAAGTTATTTCAGTCTGCAGCCATTGAGTATGTATATAGTTTGAGTCACAGCAAATGAACAAACAAGACATTTGATTTATAGAATGCCAAGGATGGAATAAGCCCTCAATTCGCGTACGTGCCCACATCTTATTACCACTTATAGGTACATAGAAAATTGTTTAGATAGCTAAAACTAAACTGCAGCATACAAGTACAGTGAACAATTACATAACAGAACAAGCATTTGGGTTCTCATCACTGAAAATTTGAGGGACATAAGCATACTCCATGTACTTGGAAGGCCAATATTCACTTCGCTTGATGTCACTCTTCTTATCTTCATCTTCTCCCTTACCTTCCTCACCATCTTTCTTTTCTTCTTCAGTCCCTTCCTTCTTCTCCTCTTCTTTCTTCTCCTCTTCCTTCTTTTCTTCATCCTTCACTATGGAAGCTTGCTTTCTAGTTTTCTTGTACACATCATTGACCAGCTTTGTGGGATCAACTACGCCTTTTACGATTACTTGATCGTTGGATAGGTCTGTTGTCACAGATTCCACACCTGCAACACATTCCAACATCATTAATAGAATTAATGCAACCCCAAAAACAGAACAACCACTACTGATGGCCTGCTTATAACATAATTTCTATATTATGTTCCAGCTTCAAGCACTTCTGTGGCCAAAGTAATTTCTAATAAGAACAAAAAAAATTGTAGGCACCTCTTGTGCTATTTAGGTTTAGATTAAGGAGTCATTTTGGACACTTGAACATGTCTAAGCATTATGCCTTCGCACTTCTCTCCAGTTCCTTTCATGCAAAACATTTTTCTTGTCTTTCCGTTAAAAGCCCAAATTCTGACAAGCAGTGGTCTATTGTTATGATCAAGCTGCAGACACTGCTCTTTTAGTGCCATTAAGAGCTACTCAAGGAAGTGGTTATGAGAAGTTGAACATTGCTCAGTTGCTTCAAAACAAATCCAAAGATGGGCATCTAAACCTGTCATATTTGGAACAAACTAGGCAAATATGAATGCAATTCGTAATAATTAGGTGTAATTGGAAAAGATTTGTGACAATATTACTCTATTAAATATGATTGTAAGAACCAAATTGTGGGATCAAAAGTCCATTTTTAGGTTATATTGATCATGATTAGCCCCCATGATAGACTTAATTTCTATTCAAAAAATATCATGACAGAAATATTAAATGAAGGTAGAAACTTAGAAGTTTGATACAAAAAGGGAGATTGGAACAGTATTATACCTTGGATCTTTCGAATTCTCTTCTGTATAACTTGAGCGCATGCATCGCAATGCATTCGAACATTCAATACAACTGTTACAGGAGCAGGAGGCTGCCAAAGTACCAAGAGATTGATCAAGTTAATGGTTTGAGACAAATAATCTGCATATTCTATATTCAAAAACCAAGGAAATTATTGACTGTATGACAGCTACAAGCTGCCAATTATGCGAGTTTATGTTTGATCTAGCTACTTGCTGCATGTAGTTTTACAAAAAGCTGTTCCTTGTCTTAATTGATCTCATATATACTGTGTTCTTAGGCAATATTTATGCACCAAATATTGCCTAAGAACACAATATATAGGTCCCCCCAACCCATTTGTTTTAGAAAGAAAATGGATTCAATTTTCCTAGAAAAAAAAATTAAAAATGCTATTCAACCACCCATTTTAACTGGCTTCTTTTTATCACTTTGACATGTCGATCTTCATAATCGTCGACCTCGATCAAATTTTGTTTCAATTATGAGAAAACATATCAGAATAAAAAATAGATGGCAATTAAAATGGATAATTGAATAGCATTTTTGAGAAAAAATAATACAACGGCTATAAGTGTTGTGATTATAGAAGACATGACAGCATAGCTATCTTTCAAAATTCCTACAGTTTTATTCTAATTTAAACAGGATTAAAGCACAAATTGCACATAAGAATCCAACAGACCCATCACCCAATAAAGAGTGAGACAGAAAGGAACAGACACACACCATAAGTCAATTATGGATCAAATGTTACCTTTCTTTTCTTAAAGGCAAAAATTCTGCTAAGATTCACATTCCTTTGGATTATATAATATATGTCACTGCGTCGCGACAACTTACTAGAATTAGGCGGAAAGAAAAAGGGACCTTATATCTTAATCCAAACAATGCCTTAAAAGCTTGAATATTTAGGATGTTCTGAGAGTATTCATGTAATTAGAATTTTTTTTATGGATGCTGTCTTAATTATATGGGATTTTAGTTAATTTGGAATGAATATTTTGAAAAGTTAATCTTGGGATTGAATATTCTTTTTATACAGTGGAGAAGTGTTCTAGTCAGGATACCCGACTTTAACTAAAGTCATCTAAAAACACAAGTCCTTGGATTCCCATTCACTTAATGGATGATTCATCTCAAGATTCTAATTCAAGTGCTTGTGTTTTTAGTTGACTTTAGTTAAAGTCAGGTATGCTCGACTAGAACATTTTTCTTATATAGTGATATGACAGATTATTTTTAAATACAAATTGGAAAAAGAGTCACCATTAGATATTATCATAATTACTTATCATCTGCATTTAAAAAATCAATTGTTCAATTACTGTGATTTTTAATATGCACGACAGGTAATTAATCAACCGTTCGATTTTTCGAAATACATAACCGCATTGATCGACTAAAATTTCACGTCCTCATATAAACTTACATGAAGACTAGCTGGCATAGCATATTTGTAAGAAAGAAATGTATATATATATATATATATATATAATTAAAAAGTATTAATATATTATTAAATTCAAACAAAATTATTTAATAAATAATTATGTATTAACTATTAAATAATTTTGTTTGATTATTAAGTTTTGGGTAATTAAGCTCCGATCAAACCCGTGACCCACCGCAACTTTTGGAGCTGTGGGGTCAAGCCCCTTACAATTTACAGCCCCTCTTCCCCTCATTGTAAAATGTGCCAATGGTGGCCTGGGGGTGTCAATTTGCAGACTTGTTTTGTAGCTTTCATGTCAGCATGAAAATAGCAGTCACAGGATACACTTGCCAGGCAGCTCAAGATGGGTTGGCTCAAATAGGCCAAACTTGATTTAATATATATATATATATAAGGTCATCTTCCCAACTCAGGATTTGTGCCCAAATCTACTTCAAATCGATCAGCAACCAAAAGTGAGAGTGTTGGCTAGCTACTCTCTCTCTCTCTCTCTCTCTCTCTCTAAATATGTATGTATATATATATATATATGTCACCATGTATGATTGTACTGTATAAATGACACTTGTACATCTCATTTAATTTATATATTACTCAAAATGTCAGCCCACCCCAATCTAAATCAAAATCACAGCAATTCAATGATAGACGTGCATAGAAAAATATCCAACCCAAAATGGTATGAAATTTCAAAATACTTATAATCTAGTGAATGGAGTGACATTTCGAAGATATATATATATATGGGGAAGTGTACCTCCTCTTTCTTGGGTTCTTCTTTTTTTTCTTCCTGGGTTTCTTCAGGAGGCTTGGGTAGAGGTGAAATTATCTCTACTTTTCTGCCGCTTTTCTTTTGTATCCTCTCGGATACTTTTATGGGGTCTGCTGTCTTTCCTTTCACCACCACCTTGCTGGCTTTATAATCCGTGCTTACACTCTCCACTCCTGTTACAAAACTTTTACACTAAACTGTTAATGAAAAAAAAAAAATGTAATATACATATATATATATATATATAAGCTAGTCAAAGATATAAGCTACTTTGGCAT
>JAESVK010000203.1:1953202-1972250 GCA_017140935.1 Hamamelis virginiana | reverse complement strand
GTTTGAAAAAATTGGATTTTTCTTTTGAAAAAGTCTAAATTTTCTAAAAAGATGTGATTTCGTTTGAAAAAAGAATCAGAATTCACGCTGAAAAGTCGGCTGGTATAGTAGTGATTGCTGGATTTTAACCATTTCATAAATCTCAGATGAATTCAAGATTTTCAATCATTCAAAAAAATTTCAACTTTCTGAATTGTGATTTCATCTTTTCCGAGCTTATTCAATGGCTTCCCAATTTTCTCACTACATTCCTGACTTGAATGAACAAAATGTGGCTTATACTCGTCCTATCATTGTTCCTCGGGATAACAGATTTTCCCAAAGGTCGGATGCAGATGCTGTGAACGAGTCCATGACCCTTTGTATAAGGGCTACCCATTCAGTTGCCAATTTGGCCCAGCACATGCGAGCTAGAATGACAGATGTTGAGCAATTAACTCTTCAAGTTCAAGTTCTACAACAATTAATTGCTGGGATGAAGAAGAAGAATAGGATCTTGAAGAAGGAGAATACAGATTTAAAATTTCTAGCGGATTCATATGCCAAGGAGTTAGATCTAAGGCTTAAGAAGCTAGAACAATATAATGACCAGATTCAAGGAACTCAAGAGAAGCTTTTGGTTGAAGTCCAAAAGATCTGTGTAGCAGTTCCTTCTCCTCGAGATCGCCCCACAAAAAGTGTGTAAAAAAAATTTGAGAAATGCAATATTTTTATTTTAATTTAAAATACAAATATATATATATATATATATACACACACACACACACACACACATATAAATTGAGCCATGCTCCCCCTCAACAAATGCATACATAAAGTGTAGTAGGAAGATCATGTAATGTCTAAAGGTCTACACATACCAAGATCACGTCGAATAGTGCAAAAATGATCCTCATTGAGAGATTTCATTAAGATGTCTGCCAATTGATGGTATGTGCCTACAAATTCAAGTCCAACATCTCCTCTTTGCACAAGGTCTCTTATAAAATGGTGCCTAATTTCAACGTGTTTTGTACGTGAGTGCAAACATGGATTTTTAGAAATATTGATAGCACTAGTGTTGTCACATCTAATGAGGATGTGATCAAGTGTGACCTTAAAGTCCTCAAGTTGTTGTTTCATATACAAGATTTGAGCACAACAACTTCCTGCTGCAATATATTCAGCCTCGGTTGTGGAAAGAGATACTGAAGTTTGTTTCTTGCTAAACCAAGAGACAAGCGCGTGGCCAAGAAAATGACAAGTGCCACTAGTACTCTTCCTATCGGTTTTACAACCGGCAAAATCAGCATCTGAATAACTTACAATAACAAAAGGAACATGCTTAGGGTAAAATAATCCTAAATCACATGTACCAATCAAATATTTGAAAATACGCTTAACAGCAAGCAAGTGAGATTCCATAGGATTAGCTTGAAAGCGAGCACACAAGCATACACTAAACATGATATCCGGTCTACTAGCGGTTAAGTAAAGTAAACTACCAATCATACCTCGATAGAGCTTTTGGTCTACTTTCTTACCATGTTCATCACCATCAAGCTTTGTTGAAGTGCTCATAGGAGTGGTGCTTGGCTTAGCGTTTTCCATACCAAATTTCTTCAACATGTCCTTTACATATTTGGCTTGATTGATGAAGATGTCATTTTGAGTTTGCTTGATTTGAAGTCCAAGGAAGAAAGTCAATTCTCCCATCATGCTCATCTCAAATTCATCTTGCATACATGTAGCAAACTCATTGCATAAAGCATCATTAGTAGCTCCGAATATAATGTCATCAACGTATATTTGCACTGTAAGCATATCACTATTTGTAATCTTAATGAAAAGGGTAGTGTCAATTTTGCCTCTAATGAAACCATTATTAAGCAAAAATTCACTTAACCTTTCATACCATGCTCTTGGTGCTTGCTTGAGTCCATAAAGAGCTTTTGAAAGTTTATAAACATGATTGTGCAAATTGTGATTTTCAAAACCTGGAGGTTGTTCAACGTATACTTCCTCCATAATATAACTATTTAAAAATGCACTTTTCACATCCATTTAATAAAGTTTGAAATCTTTATGGCAAGCAAATACAAGTAGCATGCGGATGGCTTCTAATCTAGCAACCGGTGCATATGTTTCATCATAATCAATGCCTTCTTGTTGGTTATAGCCTTGGGCAACAAGTCTTGCTTTGTTTCTGACTACATTACCATTCTCATCCTTTTTATTTCAAAAAACCCATTTAGTACCAATGGTGGAATGGTTATGTGGTCTAGGAACAAGTTCCCAAACTTTGTTTCTTTCAAATTGATTAAGATCTTCTTGCATAGCTATAATCCAACTTTCATCGTTTTCAGCCTCATTAAAATTTTTAGGCTCAATTTGAGAAACAAATGCAATATGATTGCAACCATCTCTAAGATTAGAACGAGTACTCACCTTGCGTGAAGGATCACCAATTATTTGATCAATTGGATGATTCCTCACAAATTTCCAAGCTTTTGGCAACTCTTGAGGTTCATTTGAATGTTCCATCTTTTTATTTGAAGAGCTCTCCTTAGGTTGCTCTTGGGGTGCATCATTTGGTGTAGAATCACCAATGTTGAGCTTGTCAAGCTCTTCATTTGTATTTGATAGCATTTTACTGTTTTCATCCTCATCAACAACAATCTTAGGAGAAAATGGATTAGATTCACAAATACAACATGCATAGATTCTTGCACAGTTAGAGTACGTCTATTATAAACACGATATGTTTTACTATTAGTTGAATAACTAATAAAGATGCCCACATCGGATTTAGATTCAAAATTTGCAAGATAATCTTTATCATTCAAAATAAAACACTTAGATCCAAAAACTTTGAAATAACCAATGTTTGGTTTTCGACCTTTCCATAGCTCATAAGGAGTTTTGGCTAGAATAGGTCTAATAACCACTCTATTTCCCACATAGCAAGCGGTGCTAACCGCTTCAGCCCAAAAGGTTCTAGGAATTTTATGTTCATTAAGCATGGTTCTACCCATCTCTTGTAATGAACGATTCTTCCTTTCAACCACTCCATTTTGTTGTGGAGTTCTGAGAGCTGAAAAATTATGTGAGTATCCTTGTTCATCACAAAAATTTTCGATGTCTTGGTTTTTAAACTTTCTACCTCTATCACTTCTCACACTAATGATGGAGTGACCTTGTTCTTTTTTAATTCTTTTGCATAATTTAATAAATTCGCCACTAGCATCACTCTTGTGAGCAAGGAATAAAACTCATGTATATCTTGAATAGTCATTAACTAAAACAAAGGCATAAAGTTTACCACTAAGACTTTCTACATCATTTGGTCCAAACAAATCGAGATGTAACAATTCCAAAGGCCTAGATGTAGATATATGCGCTTTGGGTTTAAAACTAACTTTGATTTGTTTTCCAAATTGGCATGCATCA
The DNA here is from genome assembly GCA_017140935.1 of Hamamelis virginiana. Lineage (NCBI taxonomy): Eukaryota > Viridiplantae > Streptophyta > Magnoliopsida > Saxifragales > Hamamelidaceae > Hamamelis > Hamamelis virginiana. The sequence continues at coordinate 1,968,821 of JAESVK010000203.1, read as the reverse complement.
CAAATTTTATCTTTTGAAAAATTTGATTTGGGCAAGCCTAAAACAAGTTCATTTCTAGAAAGCTTTTGGATTAAATCCATATTAGCATGCCCAAGTCTTCTATGCCATAACCAATTTGTTTATTGTAGAGCCGAAAAACATGTTACATCTTGAGATGCTAAATCTTCAAAACTTGAGAGTAAACATTTCCAAAACGATTTGCAACAAGGATATTGTTTTTGTTTTTATCCAAAACATTACAAGAATTTGAAGTAAAATTCACATAATAACCATTATCACATAATTGACTAATGCTAAGCAAGTTATGTTTTAAATCACTAACAAGTAATACATTGTCAATTGTAATAGAACCATTACCAATCTTACCTTTACCAATAATTTTACCTTTGCTATCATCACCGAAGGTTACATAGCCACCATCCTTGTGAGTGAGGGAGATGAATTTTGCTTTATCCCCGGTCATATGTCTTGAACATCCACTATCCAAATACCATTGATCCTTTTTATGAATGGATTTCAAACACACCTACAATGATAATGCAATAAAACTATTGGTACCTAAAACTTTTGGGTCCTATAATGTTAGGATTCTCAATCTTTAAGTTCAACAAAAGTAATAGTCTTTGGCTCATATGATTTCTTGGAAAAGGGTTCCTTTCTAATCCAAGCTACATTTTTGTCAAGTCCTCTTCTACCTCTAAGAGGACACTTGAATGTGACATGATCTTTTCTCTCACAATGATTGCAAATAACATTAGCATTTTGTTTTGAGTTATGAGAGTGAGAATGAGGTTTTGATTTTGGTTGCTTGGTGTCTCCTTTCATTGAGGCTTTCAAAAAGAAGTCTAGATAAAGTGAAGACTTTTTAGTATTGGATTTTGATACATATCTCAATCCTTCTTTGTTTAGCCCAACTTTTTGAGCTCCTAACAACCTTTCAAAATTTTCTTTTCCACTTGTAAAACTGAAAACAGTTTTGTTCAAATCTTCAATTTTGGATTTTAAACATTTATTTTCTTTTTCTAAAGCAGAAAAATCAATTGAAGATATTAAAGTGGAATGTATGTTTCTTAATGACTCATTCTCCTTCTTAAGTCTCTCAATTTCCAAACTTAAAACAAAATTTTCATTGACTAAGATTGTTTTCTCATTTATGAGAGTTGAGAGGTTTTTATTCAAGAATTTAAGTTCCTTTGTTAACAAGCAATTTTTATTACGTAATAGTCTGCTTAATTCTTGAAATTCCTCTAAAAATAAATCACATTCATCATTATCACTATAATAAGAAATAGATGTTACCTCATTTTCATTGTCTTTTGCTACGAGGCAATGCTCCTCAATGTTGGCATATAGACAAAAATTTGCAATCTCTTCTTGGATATCTTCTTCATCACTTTTTGTATCTTCAAGAAGATCATCCCAAGTTGATGTAGTAGCTGCCATGACTTTGCTTTTACCTCTTTGATCAAAGGTTCTCCTTCCATCATTTCTAAAGGTGTTGGAGTTGTTGTTGGTCTTACTTGGACAGTGGGCAATTGTATGACCTAACTTTTTGCAATTGAAACATCTTCCATCATTGTTGCTAGTATGTCTCCCATGGTTTTGTCTTGATTGATTTTTGTTCCTCCTTAGAAAGGTTTGGAATTTCCTTGTCATAAGAGACATGACTTCTTCATCTTCTTTGGTGAAGTCATTATATTCATCTTCTTCAAGAGTTGAAGATTGAAGAGCTAGCGTTCTTTTCACTTAAGCATTTATCTTCTCATTTTGGATGGCCTCTAATTCCTTCTTCATTGCCGTTTCATGAGTAATGAGAGAACCTAAAAGCTCATCAATGTCCATCTCTTCAATGTCTTTTGCTTCTGAAATGGCGAGGACCTTTGGACTCCATGAGGTTGGTAGAGAATTGAGTAACTTTGAAATAATGTCGTCATTAGGATAAACTTTTCCTAAAGCCTTCAATTCATTCAAAAGATTAGTAAAACGAGTAAACATATATCACGAACTTTTTCACCTTCATTCATTTTAAATAACTCAAAATCTTACTTAAGTATTAGAGCTTTGGAGCGCTTAACTTGCTTGGTACCTTCGTAGGTGACCTCGAGCTTTCTCCAAATTTCTTGTGCGGTAGCACAAGCTGAAACTTTATTGTATTCACTCGCATTTAGAGCACAATACAAGACAGTTTTAGCCTTTGAATTAATTTGAAGAATTCTCATGTCCTGGTCGGTCCAATCATCCATAGTTTTGGGAATTTCTTTCCCATTTTCATCTATTTTGAAAACTTTTTGATTTCCTTGAACAATAACTTTCCAAATTCTTAGATCATAGGATTCAATCCAATTTTGCATTCTATTTTTCCAAAAACCATAATTTTCACCATCAAAGAGTGGAGGTCGGTCGGGGTTTGTTCCCATTTGGTTTGCCATAGATCTTTAGCTCAACAAACAAAATAATGAGCACTTGCTCTGATACCAATTGTTGGCCCAAAATATACTCTAGAGGGGGGTGAATAGAGTATTGGCAATTTAAAAACTAATTTAAACATGGGATAGAGTGTTTTTGAAAACTCAAACTTTTAATAACTAGAATGCAAGATTAAATCTCAACTCAGCAGAATATAAAGCAAGTAAATAAATTTAAATGCAAGAGATAGAGTTAGAGAAATTCAAACATAAGGATTTTAACGTGGTTCGGTTTTCACCTACGTCCACGCCTCAAGATCTCCGTCTCGAGGATTAATCCACTATCAATCTCACTTTCGGTGGAGATTCAAACATTTACACAGCCTTCTTTCATAGTGGAAGACTCTCACCAAACAAGGTTTATACAAAACCTTAAACTCACAAGAAATACAAGTGAATTTGGATGACTACCAATATGATTCTCAACAACACTGAGAATACATCAAATACGCTCTCAATAATATCTCTCAAAGATTTAAACTAATTTGCTCAAAGAGAGAAATACCGGGATTGAATCACTCAAGAATGATGAACACTTGTAAGCTGCAATAGTGTATATGATTGGGTGTAGAATTAAGCTTCATGGCAAGTGTATTTATAGCCTTAGAAATCAGCTATACGTTGGAGCGTCAAGGAGGAGCGTCTTGGCAATCTGCAGATTCAAACTGGTTTAAAAAATGCAACAAATCTGTTTGGAGGTGCAGCCATAATTGAATCAGCATTCACAATGTCAAATGTTTCAGCAGCAGCTTTGACAATTACTCCAACAGCAACCTGCCAACTATTCTTGCAGAACACTTATTTACATATAAACTTCGCATGACTGAGTCTGTTTTTGATTCTCAAACTTTGTATAATATAATATATTGTCGAACATGAAACTATATGTATTGTTTAGACCACACATTAGGTAATCTCGTGGATTAATTAGGTTGAGCATGATATGCAAAATCTATAAAAAAACATATATCTAAACCTATATTATTCACTTATGTAACACCTATATTATTCACTTATATAAGATAATAGTGACCAATATTATTTCTCTATTATCCATTAGTTTATATTATTTATGAATAATATAGGTTTATATACATTTAACCTAATAAGTTTTAGTGTTGAGCACATAATAAGTAGAAGAAGGCGCTAGATTAATTCTTTCTTTATTCCTCTCTCCTCTTTCTCTCCGATGCTGGCGAGCAGCTTCGACAGTTTCATGATTATTGTCATCTTGAACTTATTCGATGCTACACCTCTAGCTTTTCTCACTTGGCGATGTCAACTATTTGGTGATAATCGTCGTCTTGCGTTTTGTTAATTGCTTGGGATCTCATCTTTATCTGCAAGGGTTATCCTTGTCTTTTGGCTAACCTAATGGATAATAGAGAAATAATATTGGTCACTATTATCTTATATAAGACAGATTTAACGGTTATATACAAGCGTAATTAACAAAAATCAACTATTAATCGTGACAATGGCAGAGATTTCCCCAATATGACCCAAATTTTTAATACTTAAAATCACTAATATATAGTCAAGACAGATATATAACAATATAGGTAAATCTTATAGGTAAATTCATTTTACCTATAAGATATAATATTAAGAATTGTACATTAAATTAGTTTAATAAGGGGCCGCTCACAGTAGTCCCTGTCTACATTAAATCAATATAGCAATCATTAAGTTGACTATGGGTAATAATATAGGTGTTCATATAAGATGTGATTTATGTATTTGGGTAACAACATTTGTATGTATTTGGGTAATATTATTCACTTTACATAACAATATATGTGCTCAACACCGTGGATTATTGATGATACCCCCTTCGCCACATAGCATAAAACATATATATAAACCTATATTTTTTTAACCAAACAATAAAAACCTACACTATATATATAATAAACCTCCAAATATGTATACTAATAAATGAGCATCAATGCACTTTCATGCGCTCAAACCTGAGATATGCTAGCTATAGTAGACCAACAAGTCATTCACAAACATATAAATCTATACCAACAACTCAATTTTAATTATAGATGCAATATGATATAATTCTAAACAATAAAATGGGTAAAATAAAAAACTAGAGTGAGTAAAAATACTAAAAGGAAATTAAAGAGAAATAATATTTAAGAAGAAAAAAATTAAGAGAGGTACAATTTTTAAAAGAAATTAATGGGGCCAAAATCAATTGTTGAGTGTGGGGGAGCAAAATCAAAATTTGAAGTGGGCAAACTTATAAATATTAATAAATATTTATAGGGAAAAAATTATTTCAAAATTGATGGGGGTTGGCTCCACCCATATATATGCTCCAAACCCTAGATTATTTGTGGGTATGGATCCTCTCTCAAGTACTAGTAAGTACCAAATTATATAATCTTCATGACTGTAGTAACCCATGTGAAACTTATTGTTTTTGACAGTCCTGCAATTTGGAAAATTGGATTGAAGGGACTTGAAATGGTATGTACCCAAAAAAAAATAAAAAATAAAAATCGGAGTATTAATGATAGAGGGACCTCAACAAGTGGAGTTATTAAAGGAATGAATTGAATACTTTGACAACTACGTACTGTTTTGAAGCTTGGCGAGTCAACTTTGAAAATCGGCCAAAATTAACTTGACTCGACCAAGTTTCCATGTTGACTCAGCAAAAACTCAACCTATTCAAACTTGGGTGAGTTTTGAATCAATTTGGCCTAGTCAACTCAAAACAACATAGAGCTTGTGCTGAGTCAATGGTTCTTAAAGAAGAAAATGTATTTTGAAACAATACCATGGTTAGGGGTGGTAATGTTCAAAATGATATATTATTTTGATTTATTTAATATAAACTTCCTAAATCTGTTTCTATTTAGGAAATGCTAATAGTTGATTATAACCCAAATATATAAACTAATAAATATATGTAATAGTTTAGAATTATATCATGACCATTGTTTAAATATTTAGCATGACCATTAACCCCATTTAGGTTACTAACACTCTTGAATTAGATATCCTTTTGACTCTTAATTAATTAACTATTAATTAATTAAAGTTAAACATATATTAATTAGAGTGTACCCCTCTCACAAGTTCAAGAACCTCACTTATGTCCTTATGTGTGTGACCCATTGGGTTCATCCCAACCTAGTAGTGGCAGGGGACATCTCAATGTCTCCCAAAATAGAAACTTTCTATTTTTAGGTTCGATTGGAACAATTCCAATTTTGCCCTCAATGATAACTCTTATCATTAGGCCTTCACTCGTCATGAGTGACATCTAGCAATATGTCATGACGTACCCTAGGTGTGGGTGAATATACAAACGTGTAAATGAACCCTTCGTGCTATAGATAATCTCTCACCAAACAATGTCTTGATTAAGTTTGTTGGGTATGAATTCATGTCAAAACCCTAACTTAATCATCTGTTACAAATTCACTAGAATATAATCTCAATTAGGTATACCCTTGAAACACTTTTCTTGGTAACCTTCTGCTTTGGCCAAAGACTCCATTGAGATAGTATCTGTGAACTAACTAAGACATTCGCCCTTTCATATTAAGGTTGGTGATCCTCTATTGCACACTCACCTATCTTCATGCATAACTCACTAGAGCCAATGAGCATCGATTACATCCTTATGGTTAAAGGTGTACGAGATACTATCAAACTCTAGCAATTCATGCATAAGATAACAAGTGGTGTCTCAAGTCTAAGGATTACAATTGTGACTATACACATGAGCAGCTTTTGACATACAAATATAATTTCATAAGCTGTACTCATATTGGTCACGTTCGGTGTACTTGTTCTCTAACAAGCACCCACAAGTTTACTATAGTGTCTCTACACAGATGGTTCGAGACTCACAATCCTCCCATGGAGCTAGTATAACATGTGCTAATCTTAGCGGTTTATAATAGTCCAAATATATAAACCTATGATCAGGAACTGGTTTAGAATAAATGTACTTGATAGTTATAAATCTCTCTACCTCAACACTTGAGATATAACTCTCTATCATACTATCCAATGACTTTATCATGAACAGTAATTAAACACAAGTTTACATGATAAAATTTGTCATATTATTAATGAATAATGTTTCATACATGATTATATAATGAAATATAAGTTCCCTAAACACAACCTAACAATTGGTTTTAGGGCATACTTCTAACAACAAGCACGAGTTCTTTTATAAATTTTAAATCTTGATCACGAACAAGGAAATAACCTTCCTTGTTTGGGCCCATCAAATTTTGGGCCGTTGCTGGGAATTATAGCACGGTTATAGGAATTTTTGTGAATTTAGTTTTAGTTGTAGTTTTAGGATTTTCTTTTATTTTCTTCTATTTTTTTTAGGATTTTATTTTCTTTTGCTACTTTTCTTCACTTCTTCTTTCAAGGTTGTGTGTTTTGTAAGTTTCTAGTCTGGATTTTTGCGCGCTAAGGCAACAAGGCCAATTGCTAAAAAAAAAAAAAAAACATTTTTGCCTAGGTGCCAAAGATTTGGATTGGACCGCATAAAGACTAGCAACCGGAATCGAGGGGAGTGTCTTCTTACTTTAGTTTTTTCTTTTCTTTTCTTTTTCTTTTTGTTTTGCATTGCAATCTATGTTTGGGTCACTTTGGATGAGACTATTAATAAATATTGAAACTACAATCATAATTAATGTATTATTATTTCTTATTTATAATTAACTCTAAATTATAATATTATTCTCTCTTCTCCTTTAAATGAAGCCTGCACCTATATGTGTGTGACCTCTTAGGTTCACAACAACCTAGTAGTAAGAATTAGGATAATAAATTATCCTTCAAATAAAACTACTTTTATTTAAGTTGGCCAAGGGATTTCATCCCTTTGATGGTTTTAAGTTTAAGGGTTCTTGGAGAACAAACCCAGAATCCCGTTTTTATGGAGCATGCCAACTTGTTTGACCTGTATCTTGATCAAAACAGATCCGAATTGCATGAAATCGGTCTGATGATGGATCAATTTTCAGGAATTCAAAAAATGTTTTAATATCTAAATGATTGTAATTTTCTTTCTTTTTTTAATGATGTCCATCATGATTTTTTTAATTGTTTCAATTATAGTGATGAATTATTTATTTACGTAGGGCCCATTTGGATAAACTATTACTTCTTTTTTTCTTCTTTCTTCTTTTACATTTTAAAATAAAAATAATGAAAATTTTGGGTGTATAAAGTATTAATATTTACGTTTAAAAATTCGGATATACAGTAAATTTTTTTCACGTACTAACTAAACTTTCTAAATTCTTACTTCCTCAACTGTTAAAAGTAACTATTAATACTCTACACTATTATAACTTTCACCTTTTTATTTTAAAAATTAAACCTAAAAAAGTGGTAGCTTATCCAAACACACCCTTAATTATTTTTACAAAATATAATGAAATAATTCAATTCCTAATAAAACATTCAAATGGGCCCTTAATTCTGTTTTTGCAAAACTTTTAAAATTCTTAAACTGACTCAACTTTTAAAAGTAACTGTCAGTACTTTTGACTATAAAAGTTTTCACTTTTTTACTTTAAAAAATATTTAAAAAAAAAAGGTAATTTTTCCGAAAAAAAAATTTTTTTTTTTTTTTTTTTTTACAAAAATATAATGAAACAATTCTATTCACAATAAAACATTCAAATAGACCCAGAAGGGACAAATTCAATTGGATTTTTGCAAGTAATCCTTAACAAGAATTGTTTCCCGAATGAGGCTCAGCTGCAAGATGCCCTTTCTTATCAACATTATCTTAATTAATTGCACGGGTAATAATAATACGACAAACCCAATAATCCAACACTCTGATTAATTAAATTAATTTAGAAATAATGTCTAATTTGTTGATCTCTCTCTAAGTACTAGCATGGCATGTGCCAGCTTATACGTAATAATATTACACGTAGCGGCCGCGAAATTGTCGGCCTTAATCTAACTTCATTAGCATAAAGTCAAGTGGATAAAGAGATTCCCAAAACATGTATTAGTACAAATTAGGAACAAAAGTTTTGTATTCTCTCACTAAATTATGGAGAACACACGTCCTCTTTCCACTTCTTAATTAACAGTAATTAACCGATTTTAATGTTTCTATTAATACTTTAATCCTTTTTATTTACTCTTGTTTTAAAATTAGGTAATCTCGAGAGTATCATAGATGGATGGTTCTAACCAATCAAGTTTTTAGCATATATGATGAAATGAGAAACTTTTTAGCATAGTGGCTGATGGGGGGAATCTAATTATACGAGGTTTAATGTCCGAGGACCAGAGGTCAGCCAAAAGATAAGGAATTTGCGACAAAAATCAATAACTGTTACAATATCTCATAATATAATCTACAGTTTAGCTGAAAATCAACCAAATCAACTAAAAATCAAGAGAGGATTTCGCACCTGCTAAACAACCCTAATTCTCTATATAAAGGAGGGTAGAATAACGCAGAAGGTAAGCAATTTTCAACTCAGAAAACGCTTTTACTTTTATTTTTAGTCATCTTAGAAACTGACTTGACCGTCAGAGGGTTATCGTCGGACAAAATTTGGCCATTTTAATTGTCTTTTTTATAAGTTTGAGATTAAAGCAATTAACATCTGCTGATTCTTGCATTATCAGTGGCAAATTTGAGATTTATCTTAAGAATTTATATAGGACATGTATCCACTATTTTGTTTAAGCAGACCTAAACTATGTGTGTGATATAAATATACACTAGAGTATACAAATTTTTTACCTTATGATTTTTATATACGAAGCAATTCGTAGTAGAAAGAGACGAGGAGGCGTGGGACCATTGGATGACTGTGACCCAAATATTAAATATTTATATATATAGACAAATTATTATATTAAATAAATTAGAACTTGATTTTATATTAAATAAAATAAGACTAATAGTGTTATCTTGGCAAGAACTTGATTAAACTAGATTTAGGAAGTTAATCAAAAGTAGGGGTGTGCGCGGGTCGGGTGAGGGCGGGTGGAGGATAAAACCGCCAACCAACCCGCCCTTGGCGGGTTGCTAATTCTCCCACCCGCCAACCAACCCGCCTACCTCAATAACCGGCGGATTGATTAAATATATGGCGGGTAAAAAAAAAAAAAAAAACAACTAAAGTGCCAAAATAAATTGCCCTAGAACAATAGAAGCTACTAACTAGCTAGATATATAATAATAAAGGTTTATTATTATTAAAAAATCTTACAAACTAACATATGGTTTCACATTCGAAATTGAAAGAATATCAAATCAAATAAGTGCATATTCAAACTATCATAATAAACATTTCTAAAGAAATAAAAAATACTAACTTGCAAACATATCCAACTAAGGGAAAATATAATGTAGTAATGAAATTTATTTTATATAAATATATTATTTATTTATATATAATTATTTGGCGGGTGGTGGCGGGTTTAGGGCGGGTTGTCACCTCTATACCCGCCTAACCATTGTAACCGCGGATTGCGGATGGGGTCGGGGTGGGTGGGGTCGGGTTCGGCGGATTTTTGCACACCCCTAATCAAAAGGATATATTAAACCAAGAATAATATTATATATTATAGGGGTGTTTTCAATGTATTCGGGGCAGTTTCGTCTCTTTATAAAATGTTCACCGACACATTAAAAATCTATAAAATGTTTGGGGCAGTTTCAGTAAACTTGAGAGATTTTAGGGACTTCTTGGTATTCGTCCCTATTAAAAAAGAGTCAGGTCTTACCCATAGTTTGACACATGGTTTGTAAAACTATATATGGAATAATATTTTGAGAAACGGATCGTTGGATGTGATGATTTTTTTATACGCATCACGTTTGTCAAAAATCACAACTACTTTTCAAAAATATCACACTTTTGAAATAAACTATAGGAAATTGTCATAGTTTTTCATAGTTGGTATTATGAAAAATCAATTGTTGGATCAATGTGGTTTTTGACAGACGTAGTGCATATAAGCGGAATATTTAATCCAACGATCGATTTCTTAAAATACTTGTCCCATATATGATTTTACAAACCATATGTCAAACCGTGGGTAAGAATCATATATCGCTGAAACCTGACCCATTAAAAAAATATTCCTTTCCACAAAAAATATAGTAAACTCAACTATATTTATTTTTCTATTTTCTTTCTTTATCACCACACTTCCCATGACTTTCGTTTCCATCTAATTTCATCTAATTCAACTCTAGAAAACTTGTTTTCCATATCTTCTTTTCTACCCAAGGCCAGATGAGACAAATCATGCACCTTCTTCATCCTTTCGATTTAATTTAAAGCTTTGAAATTTCTTAGGATGCATGAATTTAATATTACTTTTAATTTAAATATATTAGCATGTTAACTAAATGTTAAAATATGTACGTAAAATCTACATTCAAAACAACCTTAAATAGTACATGCTTATCTTTATCCAGACAAGTGCCCAAAAAGGTCCACCGGCCCATGTCTCATTTGCATATGACTAGCAAAAAATTCAGCCGCTAGTGCACAATTTGGATTGGGAATCTGGACCATATCAATTGTGGGACCTAACTCAAGAGCTAATGTTTGACAAGTCTTTGCACTTATTTATTTATATTATAAATTCGAAAAAGCAGACGAGTACATTGACAAAGTGGGGGAGAGTGGAGGGGGAGAGTGGACTCACACTATGACTATGTATGGGCCACGCATATCCCTGTTAATAGACAGGTGATTTTGTTCCATTTTTCTCTCATTTTATTTTGAGTGTATGTCTTTTATGCATTGAGGACAATGCTTATTTCAAGTTGGAGGAAGAGGTGTTCACTTGTCATTTAAAATTTCACAGGGTAGCTTTTGTTCAATATTTTGAAAAATATTAATGATACCCCCTTCGCCAAGTTTATACTTGAGGGAATAGTGCATACATATAGGTTTATATAATGTTTAATAAGTAAGGTATTAATATACACTATTACCTATATTGAGGGAATATAGGTAAAATCATGCCATAATTCAAAAAATAAAATATCCTTAATATTACAGTAAATTAGTCTTATTCAGGTTTTGATTGTACTAGGTTTTGAATAATAATCATTACTAATTATTTAATCAAAATAATATTATAGGTAAATAATATCTTAAATATTATTTAATCAATAATCAATAATATTAGAATATATTATTTATTTATATATTAGAGAGGTTTTGATTTATATTAAATAAATTAGGGAAAGAAGGTTTTGCATTAATTTAATGTACAATTCTTAATATATAAGACTATTAGGGCATAATCTTTCTTTTATTATTATTATTATTATTATTATTATCTTCAATTTTCGGTATCCTTAGTGTCCATGTGATTATAGACATTTCAAATGAAATCAGAACTTGAGTAAGGCTCAAAGTATTTGCAGAAGGCTATGGTTAAATTAGTAGAGTTTGAAAGACTACACCTAGGGATATAAAATTCACCTATCAATCCCTTTACTGCTACCTTGGCATTTTTTGTATATGTGTATATACATTTGGAGAGTCTAACGTTCGATTAAATACACTTCTTATAAATTTCGTAATGAAATTGGAGTTCACATAATATACTTAACCAAATTTTTATAATATGACATTAACATCTACAAAGATTTTTTTAGATTGATTCTCACCATCTAGAGAGAGAGAGAGAGAGAGAGAGATGTGATAGATGTTAGATGTGGGTGAGATTATGAAAGGTAAACCAAACAAAGTTCTAGGCTAACAAATGTCATTTTCTAATATGAATGCAGCATGCTCAAATTCTCAAAGCCAAAAGCCTATCAAGACGAAAGATATGGGGAGTTTTGATAGTTTTAATTGGAAAAAGAGAGCATGTTACGAAGGCCGGATTGCAAGGAAAGTTTTGTCACGACCTTCTCTGTTTTCTTCTGATTATAAAAACCAGAGACTCACATGGGAGGTGGATGGAACTTGGAAGTGAGAATCATTCACCAACCTGAAAACCCCTCCACCAATTTCTCTCTCACCTCATCCCTCTTTTATATATATATATATATATATATAAGAATGGGGGACCCAGAAGGAATATGGGGTGTTACTGAAAGAAACCCCATACCTGATGATGATCATGATTCCACAGTTGAAGATCTGTGTATTTGTAATTTCTTATTAGCTAGCCCATATGTGCTGCTTTGCTTGCTTGCCAAATGCCAATCATAAGTACATGGTGCAAATGGAATGTACTTGCACAGTTGCAACACAAAATCCCCTATACAATGATTGAAAAAATCAATACTATAAATTTCTTCCATTTTTTATTTTACATTTAAAAACAAATTAGACTGACTGAAATCTGAGGTTCATAAGATCTAGATTTTGACATCTGTCTGATTTAGCTGCAGGCTGTAGCACGCAATGGCTGTACAGCATGCAACAAAGGGGCAAGAACCTAACATTATGAGTCATACCCAAGATATCTTCTAGATACTGCCTATATTGGTTTATCTACACCCATCCAGCAGCCACTTCGGTCGGTAATTATATACTGGATCAAACCCACATTAGCTCCAAATTAAGAAGATGTCGCCTAGACTAGATGTTTAAGCCTCTCTGGCTTGCTACTAAAAGCATGGTTCAAAACCCCTCTTCATGCTAACCCGCTAGCACCCAACCTGTAGATAGATTCAGCATCTCTGTTTCTTCCTAATTTCATTTTCATAGAGTACCCAAAAAAATTACTACTGGGGAGTAAACCACTTCGGTCAGTGATTATCTACTGGACCCAACCCACATTAGCTCCACATTGAGAAGATGTCACATAGACTAGGTATTAAAGCCTCCTCGGCTTGCTACTAGAAGCTTAGTTCAAAACCCATCTTCATGCTAACCCACTAACACGTAACCTGTAGATTGATTCAACGTTTCTGTTTCCTCCTAATTTTACTATCATTGAGTACCCAAAAAAAAAAAACACTACTGGGGATCGTAAATGGTGAAGACCAACTATGGGGAAGATATCTTGGAACCATCCACCAATTAAATTAGGTTGAAGATGGTTATGCGTGGTCCAAACAATATTAGAGTTTCTAATATTAGCCAGCTTTGTCCTTTTATACCCCTAAGACAATTATTTGAGTGGAGAGATCGAGGCAATTTGATGATACCCCCTTCATCAATAATATAGGTTTTTTTATAGTCTATAAAAAAAGCAATTAATGTTTAATGGTGATTTGTTATCTTTAGATGTATGCACTAAGTTTAAACTATATTTATTTACTTATTTAAATAAATAAGTAAATTTACCTATAAATATAATCTAGAAAGAATAGTAATTTTACTTATTTGGCATGTTGCAATGTGCTTCTTTCACTGGGGCATTTCGTCGAATATCTTAGGTGCTATTTCGGGGTTATGGAGGATTAGTATCTGCAAGGTATATAAACACGTAGAACAAGTTAGTGGCATTTATGCATTTGAGTCTCAAACAACAATAGTCTACTACCGCTCCACTGCTCGTGATTAAGCTGGAAACTGGGATTTGGTGGGGTTGCAAGGCAACGAAGTAAATGGAACCGTCCATTTTGACACATTTATTTTAGGGGATTTGTTGTCGGCTGCAATTTTTTCTCGCCCCGATAATTTCACTGACTCTTCCACTCTCCGTTGAGGTCGGAGACCACTTCTTGCTGCTATAGGAATGTGCTTTTGCACATTCTTTATATAGGTAAATACATACATTAAACCAGATATGCAAGAGATAACACTATGGGTAATAATATCACGGGCACATGCATATTAAAATTCTTGTTCACATTAAATCAATATAGAATATCTATGTATGGCAATGGAAAATCATCTTTACAAAATAATATTACCCAAATACATACAAATGTTGTTACCCAAATACATACATATTCATTTCACAATTTTTTCATTATATTTTACAATTTTTTTCAAAATTGCAAAAACCGACTATTGGATCAATGTGATTTTTTGTATTCATGATAAGTATAAGTAAAATATCAAATCCAACGGTCGATTTCTCGAAATAACTGTTCTAAGTTGGTCAGATACCCAAGGGAAGACAAAAAGGAGGACGAATGGAATTTTTCTTACAAATATATCAAACAAATAAACAATCAATTCACAATAAGAGTTTTCAATAGGCTCACCCGAAACCTCTTATCATCATTACAAATATCAAACTAATAAACAGGATTTGGTTACAACTCTTGAATATATATAATTACATTAAAATGACCATTAATCTTTCAAATTTCTAGTTTATTTAAAACTTGATAAACTAGGGTATGTATTGAACGGAAATGTCTTGGGTAATTGTTTTATACTGAAAGGCTGTCTTGTGGACATCTATGTATGTATAGTTTATATTATATAAACCTATATTATTCACTTCCTTATATATGTATAGTTTATGACCATTAGATTACAATATCCCTGTTTGCAATGTAATATGCCTCTAAAAATCTCAGTTATCTTATATTAGCCAGCTTTGTCCTAAAGTAAATGGTTGCATTTTACTTTCAATTACTTTTACTTTCATTTACTAAGTTTACAATGTAAATAAGGAAGTACCCCCCATTTGGATTCAATGGAAAATACTAGAAAATCAAATTCCCCATAAATCAAAATGTAAAAAATCAATTTTAGTACAAAAAATAATTTTCGTCAACAGTGTCAAAAATTGATCTATCGAGTAGGGTATTATATACCACGTATAAAAGCTCCCTTAAGGTTGTACTCAGTTAATGAGTATATAGGGATCAATTACCGCCAAAAATTATTTTGGAAAACTCAGTATATCAAAAATTCATTTTTCATACTTAGCTAAATTTTTCATAGGGAAAATCATTTTTCTGGGAATAGTAACATGTTCAACACTTGAGCCTCCAATTCATGTATTTTGTTATCCATTTGTTTGCTCTTGTATTTCTTGAAAATCTATCTTACAAATTTAACATTTAAGCACAAAGTATTTGGAAAACGCAGCGGCAAAAGTTTGTTATCATTGAAACCATATAACATATGCTGGATTGGAACCATTTAGGCTAACAGATTTCTTTGCACTAAATTTGGGAATGATTTATTATATATTGATAATGAAATTAAATGTAACTAATAGGGGATGTTTAGATG
>JAESVK010000203.1:1909679-1938202 GCA_017140935.1 Hamamelis virginiana | reverse complement strand
GAAGAGATGAAGGCTCTTGGTGTTAAGCCAAACTTGGTTATATATAATACTTTGTTAGATGCAATGGGAAGAGCCAAGAGGCCTTGGCAGGCTAAGTCTGTCTACAAAGAGATGGCCAACAATGGTTTTTCGCCGAGTTGGGCAACTTATGCTGCTCTCTTACGGGCATATGGTAGAGCGCGGTATGCTGAAGATGCTCTCAATGTGTATAAAGAGATGAAGGAGAAGGGAATGGAATTGAATGTTATTCTCTACAATACCCTTTTAGCCATGTGTGCTGATGTTGGCTGCACTGATGAAGCTCTTGAGATTTTTGAAGATATGAAGAGTTCTGGGACTTGCAATCCTGACAGTTGGACGTTTTCATCTTTGATTACTATATATTCTTGCAGTGGGAAAGTTTCGGAGGCAGAGGGCATGTTGAATGAGATGTTGGAAACAGGTTTTGAGCCTAATATCTTTATTTTGACATCACTTATCCAATGCTATGGGAAAGCCAATCGCACAGATGATGTTGTTAGGACATTTAATCGACTTTTAGAACTAGGTATAACTCCAGATGACCGGTTTTGTGGTTGTCTCCTGAATGTGATGACCCAAACACCAAAGGAAGAACTTGGCAAACTGACTAGTTGCATTGAGAAGGCCAATGTAAAGCTTGGTCATGTGGTGAAACTTTTGGTGGAGGAGCAGAACGATGGAGGGGACTTTAAAAGGGAAGCATCTGAACTCATTGATTCCATTGGAGCTGATGTGAAGAAAGCTTACTGTAACTGCTTAATCGATCTCTGTGTCAACCTCAATCTGTTGGAGAGAGCTTGCGAGCTATTAGAGCTGGGGCTTACCCTCGAGATTTACACAGATATACAATCTAGATCTCCAACCCAGTGGTCTTTACATTTGAAGAGTCTCTCCCTTGGGGCAGCTCTTACTGCGTTGCACGTTTGGATGAATGACTTGTCCAAAGCACTGGAGAATGGGGAGGAGCTTCCATCGTTGCTTGGAATCAATACTGGACATGGGAAACACAAATATTCAGACAAAGGTTTGTCGGGCGTGTTTGAGTCACATCTAAAGGAACTAAATGCTCCTTTCCATGAGGCTCCGGACAAGGTTGGCTGGTTTTTGACAACGAAGATTGCAGCTAAGTCATGGTTGGAGTCTAGGAATTCATCTGAGCTAGTTGCTGCTTAGGTGTGGTGCTGGTAAGGGTTTTGTATTTTAAAAGAGTAATTCTTCACCTCGGTACATCGCCCCTGGAAACGGTATGTGTTTGGTCCTATTTCCTCTTTCCTATGTTTATTGCCTTGTCTTATTCTCTTGATGGAGAACAAATTTTTGTACTATTAGGTGAAAATTTTACTTAAAAATTTTGTTAGAATATATGCACTGTTAATAATTGTTGACTCTAATAGTCCCATTGTTGGGCAACATATGGTTTCATTCTGACCCTCGACTATCTTCGATTACTTAGACCAGTATTGGTAGTATTGGTACCATTATGTGAATATAGCACTAGCAGCCAGGACTAGGGAAGAGGCCAGGAAACTGTAGTTTGGGAAGCTGCAACCGCTGGTTTCTTGCCAGTATGGCGTAGTTCAACAACCGTAAAACATTGATTGTGGATTCAAGTCCCTTTGCTGTCAGGGGTGTCAATTGCCCTTTGATCAGTGCCCTCTGCAACCTACCATGGCAAAACACCAGAGAGAGAGAGCGAGAGAAGAAAGGAGACGAATAACTGGGTGAAAGTAGAGCACACTATTAGCACCTTCTGCATATTAAGATGTGCCATGAAAGTTTTATCTAATCAGGACAAGATATTTTTCACTAGATGCCTGAGGAAGTTGGAAGAAGGGGGGCTGAGAGAGATTAAAAGTCTCGGATGAGGTCGACCCAACTCAATAAAGAAAGTTTGGTTTGTGAGATCATAACTCTAAACAAAAATGTCAAATGCACAACAAAGGTGTTCCATATCATTCTTCCGGTGGAGGGCATTTTGGCCTAGTAACATGTATCCCCCCTACATTTATAAAAGGTTTCGGATTCAAACACATGGAAGTGAATCATATCCATTTATTAATATGAAGAGGAATTTGGAATAATAGTAGATTTATGTCGGTTCGCAAAATAAATAAATAAACACTTAAGCTTATCTCTTATTAAAAAAATTAAAAAAAAGGTTTGACTTCTTAGAGGTCTCAAATCCCAAAAAGTCGTTGACTTAAAATATTATTGACATATGAATTTCATGCATTTCTCTATGGGCATTGTACAATGAACAATGTATTGATCTTTATTTTTATTTTTTTTCTAATTTCTTTGAAAAAAAAACAATGTATTGGTCATTGACTTGCCAAGATAAAATATTATCCGAGTGTTGGTCTTCCTCGAGACTCGAGAAGCACATAGTTTAGAACCCCGCCATTTAAAGAGTGTTAGGGCTTTTAAAATCAAATTGCAAGGACCATCCAACGGTCCTCCTCAGAAGAACCTATCCCACATTCCCACAGAAGGGCACCAAAACAACTCTTAATATATCTTACTGAAATAATTAAGCTAAACTCATATAATAAAGTAATGTTAATTTTCAAACTTAATAAAATAATTCTAATTTTCAAACTAATAATATAATTATTTTCTCTTCTCCATAGAAAGTAAGATTTAATAAAGAAACAGCATATGATGGGTTGCACGTCAAACTGCCAAAAACGTGAAGATCAATTCAAGTAAACACTATAAATTTAGAGTCTCCTTGTCCATATGATTCATGCACCATGGGGAACTGTACAGCTCTAATGCATTCTCAACCCAAAGATAAGTGTAGAGTTCTCATCTATAATGGAGGAGAAGAAGAGTTCACAGCCTCGACGCAGGTTAAAAAGATCACCACTGGCCCTTACGAAGGCTATAAGCTTGTGCACCATGCCCAGCCTCACTTGACATTGCCACCCAACACCAAGCTGAAATCTGGGGAAGTTTACTGCCTCATGCCAAACCTAACACAGCCTCCTAGCCCTCTGGTTTCTCACAAAACGATGCACAATAATAGCAGTAGAGGCCGGATTGTGAAGATTGTAGTGACTAAGCAGCAGTTGGAGTTGCTGTTGAGAGGTGCAAAGAAATTCCAGTCTAATGGAAAAGCTGTCCAATTCATTCAAAGGTTATGTGCAAGAAAAGAGTGTCAAAAATGGAGGCCATCTTTAGCTACCATTCCGGAGTTGCAAACCTTTTAGACTGAAGAAATGACTTTTATCTTTATTGGGTGCAATCGAACTTTCAATGAAACTTTTGTATATTTCACAGAAGATGGTACAATAGCTGCTCTGGAAAACAGAGGAAACAGAGAGGTTTTCCTGTTGTAATGTTTTTCAGTGTTTTACTTTCTTGCAAGCGATCAAGAGCGATTTTTAAGCTCTAGATGCAGAACATGGGTCTTTCTCTGTTTTGTTGAATTAAGGAAGAAAAATGCATAACTTTATAATTCCAATTGGGTAGAGAAATTTAAGAAGCATAATCTTATGTTAATCAGGAAATGAATTCCTGTCTCTCTGCAATTTCTATCTGCTAAAAATCATTGTCAACAAAAAGACGTGCAGAATCAAGCTCAATAGGTACATTTGGTTTATTCAAAAACACAAACCATACAATTTTGTATTGGATATCATTTATGTAATCTCAAAGCAGAAAACTCAAATCAACATCATCCCTAGGAGGTTTTACACAGTTAGATCCTCCTTTTCCATTAAATCAGAACTTTATTTCAGCTAACTACTATCATTCAAACGCTTTTCGTATATACATTGAAGAATCACTAGACATGGCTAATGAGCAAATGCTTTCCAGATTGCCTTCCAACTTTCTCTGATTCAAAGAAACTTCAGGATGCTTTTGTGACCCTACTGCAATTGCAAACCATTCAAAAGGTTAAGAAATGATAGAAAAGTGAATGAGTGCAGCATTAAAGCGGTTCAAAAGATGAGAAACTGACGGACCTTTTGGAGAAGTTTGCATTTCTAATTTTTTTGTTTTCATCCACCTTAGCTGATAATGCTTCCTTTTCCCTAACTGCTGCTTCTCGCTTCATTCTCCTTGTCTCTACTTCGATGGATTTTGTCAGTGCATCAACCTTCTTCATGAGCACCTGGGAAGGAATTTTAACTCATGCTACCAATATATATATATATATATATAGAGAGAGAGAGAGTATAATTACTGAGACTTACCTGGATTTCTTCATCTTTAGCATTTAAACTACTGTCTTTCACCTCACAACACTTCCTTAACTTGACGACTTCTCTTTGAAGCCTATCGTAGAGAAACCCTGAAACCATATCTTCACTGTCAGAATTGGCACTTCCCTTACTTTGTGTCTCTTTGTTACTGCTACCTTTGGTTTTGATTTCTGCTGAGACTGCCATATCATTGTCGTTAAACTTGTTAATATTCATGTAAGTATTTGCCTTCATTTCTGAGTTTTCCTTTTCCTCACTGTCGACTACCTTACTTCTGGATGCCCATAAACTTTTTCTCAGCATATTTTCTCCAGAAGCATACTTCTTTTTAAAGCTATTCACTCGTTTCAATTCTCCAGTAGTATTGGCTGTTTCATTTTCTACACCCGGCTGCTGCAAAGCAGAACCTCTACTGATGGTGGAAGCTCGTGGCTGTGATGTGGATCTTTTTCTTAGTCCACCATTATTTGATAGGAACCCTAAGATATGATTGGATTTTTCAGTTTTTGGGGATGCACAAGATGCATTAGGATTGACTGATAAACTTGACACATGCTTTAAGCCTTCTTCCAATGTCTTTAGCCTCATCTTCAATTTATCCTGAAATAAATTTAAATTAGCACAAAAAAAATTTGCTGAAATTGGGGAAATATAATCTGACTGCATGAGAAGCCAAATGTTCACCTTAAGTTGTTCTTCCGCCTTAGCAGTTCTCTCTGATATAGCTAGCTTGTCTCTTAACCTTTGCATCTCTCCCTACAAATTGGAGGATGCAGTTCATAATTTAGAAAATGCAAATGTATGTAAGGTCTTCATCTCTACAATTCCTAATTAAGTCACAAGGCCAGCTTTGGCTTTGCATATAAACTTCTGAAGATTTCTTTTATATATATATATATAATATCTGGTTCTGTAAGGAGGTGACGAGCATGAATTGACAAAAATGATTTCCACAAAAGTCAACTGGGAGGATGTTCCCGTTCAGCAGTAAGTTTGTAATAAAACAGATTTCCAAGAAATACCTGCCACAGCCTTCTCTCTTCCAGCCATTGCTTCACGGGCATAACTCTGTCATTTTCATCCTTCCACTCATTTGCCACCACAGTGGCTACTCGGTTTGCTGAAACTTTAACTCTTGCCAGCTCCCTCTCCAAAGTTCTCTTCTCCTCCTAGAAAATTATGCAAAACCAAGGGTGAGTAACTAGATCAGCATACTTCCATGATCCTAGATTTCAGGTGTCATGACCCTTGAAACAACTAGTGAATTAAAATAAAAAAATTAAGTAAAAATTTAGAAATCTCCACATATAGGCACAGGGCTTACATTTAGTTCAGAAATTTGTCGCTGATTGTCACGAATAACATTAGCAGCTGCCCCACCGGCTAGAATGGCTTCTTCAAGTTGTTGAATGGTTTGGCTAAGTTTTTCAACCTCGAAAACCTTTTGACGATTGGCTTTATCAAGGATTCTGTTCTCCTCCTGCATATGGTATGCTTAAACTGGGTGAATTTCAAACCTTATTATATACAATAGATGTAAAAGAATCTAGTGTGAAATCGTGCCTGGCAGATCTCAATCTGTCTTTTCAACTCAAAGTTCTGGTTTTGAACATCCTCTACTATCAAAGCCCTTTCCAAAGCACTTCTCAGAATCCTCTCTGCTTCAAGCAGAGCCAATTCTTTTGACTTATTGAGACGTTCCAAAGCCTTAGTATCCTCCTGTAGTGCTGCAATCTGAAAAGGGCCAGAGAATACTTGCAGCATGAGTTGTTAATAATCTTACCAAACTCCATTGATTCTTGAAAAAAAAAAATCCCATTCATTTTCATACCTCATTTTTGTGCATTTTGATTTCAGCCTCGAGAGGAGCAATGATGGACTCAATAGGAGCAGAGTAATCATCCTTTTGATTTGCATACACCCTTCGAAGAGTTGCTTCTGCAGCGAATTGTGCAGCCAATGCATCTTTCTTCTCATTTGTTAGTTTCTTGGTTTCAAGATTCTGCGTTTAACCAACCATATTTGGACTAAATGAGCATCGTAATCTCACAGGTTAAGCCATAACTATAATGTTCCAAGATAACCAAGTAGGGGCATTAACACACCTTTTGTTCTAGAAGATTTTCAGTGACTCTAAGCTTCTCATCCAATTTATTATTTTCATTTGTGAGCTGTAAAAACACAAAGTTGCTGAGTAAAATTTATCTGTTAAATAGAATAAGATAAGGGCATAGGCTAGGATAACCATGCCTGTACAATTCACCATTAGACATCAATTCAATACACGTAGAGGTATCTATGCTGAGAGATATGCAGGGTAGAACAAAAATAATCCAATTAATAATTGCATCTGTAAAGATCTCAATGCATGAGACTAATGAATACGAGAATTACTAATTTTAGTGTTACCGTACTTGTCCTATAAGACTGAAACAGTATCTTTGCCTCAGGTTTATGTCATAATAATCAATCCCATATATGCATCGAGTATCTTATAATATACCAATATGCTTGTCCATGAAGTCGGCATGGATCTGTGTGAGGAATTGTGATAGATTGTGATGCACAAAAATTCATTTCAGTACCTCTTCCACAGCCTTATCCTTCAGGACTTCAGTTGCCTTCAATGCCTTGATTTCACTGTGAGCAAATCCCAATTCCCTATCCTTTTCTGGAATCAAAGTTATAAAGTGGGTATCATGAAATTTGAAGTTGTCAGTATTTATTTCTGACTCTGTAATACAAAAGAAAGAACAAATATACCCCCCTTTCAAGTATTACATGGCAAAATAAAGGGTATCCCCTAAGCTTGTAACACATGTATTTCTTTCCACCAGTGATTAACTATAAACTACATCACTACCATTTACGTAATTACGCTTCATATCATCATGAAGAAAATGAAAGAAGGAAGTCCTGAAACTTGTTCTGAGAACTCCAATATTCACACACTTGCAGTGAATCCAATGATTTTATGAAGCAACAGAAGGAAAAATCATAAAAACTAGGGTTTCCATTAAAAATTTGCTATGTTGCTATTATATATATAGAGAATAAAAAGTAATAATAATAAATAAATAAAAAGGTGACCTGATTTCAATAAATTGGGTTACAAGCTACCAATTACCAGGCTATAACTTCAACTGATACCAAATTAGATCATTAACTATGGTCAGTTATGTGGGCACACTCTCTTTTTAATGAACAGGACCACCTGAAAACCGATATCCTACATGGCATAGAAGTTCATATATGGACCACCAGAATTATCACCCAAAGACCATAGTTTTAAAAGGGACAATAATAACCATACACTCAAATGGGTGTGCCATAAATAATAAATTAGAGATGGGAAGGCCCCATTAGTGGCCACCATTAAAAACATTAAACTCTTTCTAGGAGTACTGTTTGCTGGACATGATTAGTGTAACCGGTGGACACTTAAGAAGACAATCTGGACAGAAAAAAGATAGTTAACAGCTTTGACAACTAACTTTTATGTGCTTTAATTTTTGGTTTAGACCCTCATCAGATTTTCTTTCCTAGCCGCCAAACACATCGCGGGTACACCTTTATGCAAATTGTTTTGCCACAAAAGAACCAAAGTAGGAGAATTACAAAGTCTCCTGGCTTTTCTGTGCCCCTGCCTGATTGAGTCAACATTATAAGAAGTAAAGAATAACATCTGTTAAGAATCAGAAGAGAAACACAGTAGAAACTAGAAAAATACCATTTCAATCTAATAATCAAACTGTAGATTAGACATCCTAAGAGAGAAAATATCAAACAGATAGCAAGCATAAGTACAAGAAACCAGGAAAACCTTCAAACCATTTCAACTTTTTAAACTCACTAATCCTACTAGAAAAAGCATTTGAATCCAATAAAAGTAAACTAATTACAGAACAGAACAGAAACATAGAAGTAAAAAAGTAATCCTAGTGAAAAAGCAAAAAGAGAGAGAGTAATGAAGAACAGAGGAAGTGTTTGAAAACCTTTGAGCTGATTCTGCAATCTATTGAACTCTAAAACAACTGGGTCAGGGTGAGAAAGAAAGAGCTCTTCTCCTCCTCCAAGTTCTTCAAAACCCACCATTTTTTCTTGCTAGAAAATGTAAAGTACGAAGTCCAACACCACCCAAAACCAGTATATAAGAGAGGGTGGTGTGGTCTGGTTTCATGAGAGAAGAAACAATCCATTTTTTTAAGGAATTGACCGCAAAGAGAGGGATGGACTTCCCCTGCTGCGAAGCAAATCCGAAAGGCAAGTATCATTAAGCCGGCAAAGCCGGCTGGCTCCTCTCTACTTGATGGTAACCGTTATATGTGTCATAATATATCTCTTCAAATTTAAACTAACTCCATTGTGATTATCTCTTTAAAATTTTAAAAAGAGTTTTAACTCGTTCATTTCTCTTTAATGGTTCATTGATGGTGACTCTTTTATGAATTTAATCTGTGTATAATTTGCATTTAATCCTATTAAGGATGGACAATTGGACATATACATTAAAGAAGTGTGTCCAAGAAAAGTATTGGTTGGAGATTTTTTTTTTTTTTTTCCAGAGTTTTGGACCCGTTGGTCCATTCTATTTATTGTTACCTGGTTTTTAAGAAAACTCACTTCGAGAGTGTTCGAAAAAATAAATCTCTTTGCTCCTTCCAGATTGTTCTGAAAAATGAATCTCTTTACACCTTCGTGATTGTTCGAAAAAATGTATCTCTTTACACCTTATTTTTCGTAGAAAGAAATTAACTAAAAAATAATATACGGGTAACTAGAAATGGGTTAAACTTATCTTCAAATGAATGAATTTTTTTATTTTGAAAAAGGAAAATAATAAATATTCCAACTATTTTCATTCACTCATATGAGTTGAATCTCACATCCAGTTGGCTTGACTGTATTGTAATGTTAGTCCACTTTTTAAAAAATGTGGGAAAAAAAATTGAAGAAGATAAACTTTATCTATTCTTACACAACAAAAAAACTACTGTAGACTTGGTCTTTCGCTCTATTTTTTTTTAACCTTTTTTTAAGTGAGCAGACATTACAGTCCATATAAACAGACCTCATGAATTGGAACATAAATTGAAACTAAAGTGATGGGATGTATAGCAACACTCTTTTATTTTTTCCAATTGGCCTAAGGGAATACCATGGATAATCAAAACGAGATAAAATAGAATAATTCAAGCCTAAATGGGTTTTATTTCATGATGTTGTTGATCATTGATGGTAGGTGCCATTTGCTTCTTCTAAAACTTATGTAGCTTGGAAATTAAAGGAGTCTTCTCATTTACATATTCCTATGGCAAGTTTGCCAAAAGATTAATTGTGTCAATGAAGATTCTCCTTTTAAGGTCCTTTTGCAAACATGAAAGATAAAAAGAGACAAGAAAGGAAAGAGCATTATAATGATATTTGCCATTTGTCATGATCAAGCTATGTTGATGGAAAGCTCCTTGTTTAGGAA
Source organism: Hamamelis virginiana (assembly GCA_017140935.1). Lineage (NCBI taxonomy): Eukaryota > Viridiplantae > Streptophyta > Magnoliopsida > Saxifragales > Hamamelidaceae > Hamamelis > Hamamelis virginiana. The sequence continues at coordinate 1,928,494 of JAESVK010000203.1, read as the reverse complement.
TAATTCAATTGCTTAAGCGCAAAACCTTCCTTAAACCATGCTTTGTTATTTAGCGCAAAGTCATTGAAACAGATTTTGAATCGAAACAATAAGAAAATGAGGTATTGATGACTAGGAATTGAGAAGGACGAACTCATGAAGTGGCTTGAAAGAACAAACAAATTCAAACAGGTGATGAAAGCTTCTCATCTTTGCTTGTAAGTATGATTGAATATAAGAAAAATTATATCTATTAAGTTCCCAGCTGTCTTTCGACACTTAGCCATTTGGCAATTTTTAAGGTAACATGTGGCGTTTTGGTTAGGCGACAAAGGGAAGACTTCCACCACCACCACCCCCACCAACACCCAAAAATCCAAAACCCCTTAAGAGAGAGAGATGACAAACAAAACCCTAATAAGACCAAAGGATTCAAAGTGGGTTTTGATTAAGATGGGGTTTTTTTTTTTTTTTTTTAATATTAATCATTCCTCAATTGAATGCCCTACTGACCAAGTTCTGAAAATGATGTCAAATGGGTCAAGCTAAGGCATGAAGGGGTTCTCCTCATTGTGTGTCTCTTATTGGTTTGAGTAGGTAAGTTGTGATAATGTAGGTATTTAAATATCTTAACCTAATTGTGTTATATTAATGATGTCATTCATATGGCCTACGTATAACAAGAAGAGTCTATTGTCTTATTGCATATATATATATATGAAAACCATTAACCAAGTTGGTAGACCCTATTAATGTTTGAGGCCAGAATAGTTTATGGCTCTAATTAACGAAGTTTATCTTCAATTTCACAAAATCTTTCCATCTTCAAAACTAAACACGCAAATATATAACCTCCTTGAACCATGAATTATTAACACTTTTTTCCCTCCATTCATCCATTTGTGTGCAAAGTGGTCGGCTAGCAAGTAGCAACCATAGCCTCGTGGGCCTCAAGGGCTTTGTGTCTGGAAGGCCTGTGCCTTGGGCCTTAAAGCTTCCCTAAGATCTAATATAAATGGGCCCTTAAAGAAGTCTACATTGCCATGTAGCCACTGATTTTAACAAAACTTCTTTACAAGCCAACGATGTAACCCATTCCTTAATTGTAGAAAATAATTAGAATGACCCGCAAAAATTGGAAACCCCAATTATTTTTCTTGGCCTCCCATTTTCCGAATTTCCATATTTTAAGAAATAATTTTTCTAAACCGATAAGAGATAATTATTTAACAATCCTGATTTTGATGAAGGTGATAATTGATTCCAAATCTGCGCTCCAACTATTTAAAGGCATTATCAATAGAGTAGTTAACACTTTTTAGAGAGGATCAAATTTTTTTTATACGAATCGACAACCTATGAAAAATGTGTAGCTTTGGAGGCAAGATGAGGCTCAATTGTTCTTTCATTTGCTAATCTTTTCTTGGAATCCATAAGCACAATGGAGACAGAGAATTGAAGTAATGCCTTTCCTAAATTCTAGTCTTTCATTCCAAATTGAAAAGTCGCCACTTGAAAAGAGACAAAGCAACCAACGAATCAAAGGAGTGGACAAAGCATATACACCTACAGAAGCATTCCCTAGGATTTGCTGAAATGACCAATGCACCATTGTACTTTGCCCTTACTTTTTCACCACCCCACAGTTGAGAGTTAAATTCTAGCTTTGCAAATGATTGTGCATGTTTCACAAGTTACAAGGAGTGTGATTCCATATAAATTTGTCTAACACATCTTCAAATATTGAATAAAATATTTAACAAATCAAATTGTTAATTGTTTTTCTCGTATAAAATAATTTGACTGTTGACATGATATGTTATATTATTAAAGTTATAATTAATATATCAAAAATGCTATACAACCAGAAACTTTAACCCGAAATTAAAAACTACCCTGATATGTTATGTTTTGAGTGGTTTAGTCATTCTCTCAAATAGATTCTATCTTTTTCACACACCACTTAAAGTATGACACATCATGGTGATTTTTAATTTCGGGTTAAAATTTCTGATTGTATAGTATTTTTTTTAATCAAATATATATAGTATATCACGTCAATTATTTGTATATATCGCATGAACATGACAATGCAATAATAGTTATCACCTCATTTGATATGGAGAAATTGATCATAATTTAAATCTGTTTAAGGAATTTGACTATCGAATCTCATAAATTAAAGTGTCTTGAGTAAAATGCATGTCCATCTTCTAAACCAAGGTTGTGTTTTTGTCATTTTATTTCAATTGGAGGTTATTTCAGTAACTAGATAAAATAGTGAGTAATTTGAGACAAGGATAGTTTGGGAAAAACAAGGCCATAAATAATTAAGAAAAGAAAATTAGTAACAGATGCAGGAAGCAAAGCAAAGTGTTAAAAAGTTCTTGAAAACCATCATATTTCCAGCAGAGAATCTCTCCAAAAAGACAATAAATCATAACGCACAACACCAAGTCTCTCTCTCCCTCTCTCTCTCTCTCTCTCCTCTGTGTTTGTGTGTGGAGTTGTAATTCTAATTCAGGAGGGGATGGACATCCCAGCAAAGCTTCTGGAGTTCAAATACCATATGGGCATAGCAATCATTGTCACAGCGATCACTGTTTCTCTCTTTCATGTGGCCCCTCAGTTTCTCACAATTCTAGCCTACTTCTGGCCGCTCTTCCTCTCCACAGCCGTACTTTTGGTGTCAATACTTGTCTTCGGCGGCGTTTCGAGCATTGAAAGCCATGGCGAAAAAGCAGGGGAAGGACTCATAGATTACGTTGCAGGGCAGCCAGAGTATGTGGAGGCAGTGGAGCGGCCTCAAAAGTCAGAAATATGAGTAAACAACTGGGTTGTGAGTTCCATTAATGAATTGAATGCTATGTCTCTCTGTAACTATGCAAATAAATGTAAATTCTGTCTCTCTCACTTTTCTTTTGAATTTTGAATGGAACTCAAATGACAATGGAGGTGTGTAAATTTCCAGGGATAATAATTGTGGTGATTGTTGGGTTCTCTTTGCCTTTTTCTGTTTGGTCATTGAGAAAGAACGAAAGGAAAATCTGGGACCTGCTGAAGACCAGCCTGACCCACTATTTGAAATTCCCTTTACACTGTATTGATGCTAAATTTGAGATTGAAACATTCGGATTAAAATAAAATTTATATGACCAGGAAACAAAAACACCACATATCAAATGACTATTCATCATCACTATCTAAACTATAAACTAAAAATTAATTGTTTTTTGTTTTATAATACTAGTTTCAGCTGTGGATGTTGTAAAAACAAAAACAAGTTCTGTTTTACTAACAAACAAGGAAAAAATGCAGAGTGATACTTGTAGCCAAGTTGATAATGAAAACAAAGAGCTCTTTGTCTACAGAGGAAAAGTTGCATTTGCTTCTCAAGGGATGTCTACAAGTGTACGTGTTTTAGGAGAGGATGAAATGATCACAGTATCTATAAAGGGCTCATTTAGCCTTTGTTTGGGTCTCGGAAACATCAAAGCGGAAAAAAAAAAAGGAAGGGAAATGACTAAAACTGCTCGTGAAAGGAATTCATGATTAAGCATTTTCCTTTCATTTCCCTCACACTTTTTCAGGATCGAAAGGTGTTCGTGTGGAAAATAGGACATTTTTAACAAAAAAAAAAAAAAAGAATTTGTCAACAGGTTTTACAAATTATGGTACCAATTCAAAAGGGTTTCCAGCAATTGACCTTAGACAGGATGTTACTAGTCTCTGTGCTTAAGATGATTGGGAAAGCGCTAGATCAGATGCTGTCAAAGTTCCTGATTGATCAGCATCAAGATTTTTAAACCTTTCCATCAAAATTGAAATATCTTCCTGGGTGATCTTCCCCATCTTTTTGAGCTTAAATATGATGAACTCTGCAGCACTGCAAAAAGGAAACCAACAAGGCACTATGAGCATAGAAGAAAAATTAGGCCAATTTATAGGAGAAATTTTATATAGGTTTCTGGTGTTCAAAATTATGCAAACTACTCTTTACCTAACAACTTTATCTTGATCAAGATCTGCTGCCTCAAGGTCGGAGAAAGTTAATCTCCGTGTGAGAATCCATTTCATTAGCGATCTTTGCCTGCTTTCGGTGGATAATTCAGCAAGGTAGAGATAGAACTGAGCTAAGCAAATGGTGCTGCTCAGTATCCAAAAAACAGCGAATATTCGACCCCCTCTTGTTGAGAAGCTCTCATCCCCATAGCCCAAAGTAGTTATGGTGGAACAAACACAATAAAAGGCATCAATGAATTCCAATTCCTCAACTAGAGATAAGAAGATAGTTCCCACAATTATAAGCACCAAGAGAAGGATAAGGGCCATGAAAAATTTGTACTTGACTTTGTTGGTCTCAATCTCCTTAAGAATCTCAGTTGGACCGACTTTTTCACGCATATGAATGACCTTAACTAAAAGAATTTCCTGCTTTTCCACCATGTAATCTGCTGCCCTACTGAGAATTAACCCACCAAGTGCCATCCCAGAGAAAACAAAAATGCAGGCTAGCAGTTTTGCCACACTGCTATTAGGCACAAGATCGCCATATCCAACAGTAGTCATTGTCACAACACAAAGATAAATGGCATCAACAATCCCATTTGTTTTCTTACCCTTGATTTGATTCCTAACAAGGAAGAAGGATAGGGTGCCTATGCCAAGGTAGGCGGCCAAAAACACGAATACTCGCTTGAAACTAAGTGGTTGATCTGAAAAAATGGATATAAGATTAGGAAATGATACAGTGCCATTTCGTTCTGGCCCATTAATCTTAGCTAAAGGAGCACTACTACAATGGCTTTGTTTTCTTCTCTTGAGGGCTTTCTTTTCGTTGAGATGAGGAGGAGAAGAATCCATCACCTCTGGAAGCAATGACTGTTTAGTATCATCATAGGCCATTTGATCCTTAAACAAAGGCGCATCTGTTGCCAGAGAACCTGCATAATATTAAATGAATTCCATGTGACAAATTGTATCTAATTAAATTAATTTCAAGAAGCTTGTCTGTAACTAATACATATAATCACCGTCGGAACCATTTCTGCACCCATGACCCACCAAGGGTCCCATACAAAGAAAAGCCAAACAAGGCCTTGAGTGAACCCTACAAGCACCTCACCTATTTAAAGGGCACACCTACACCACACCTGGGCACAGCTGTGCTCTTCAGCTCCGTAGCTAAGATTCAGCTAATTTTGCTGCACAACTAGAGAATAGAGGAAGAGAAGACATCAAATCCTATCTATGGAGGTAATAGTAGTTATCCGGGTAGCTGGTTCACCACAGTCACTATAATGTACAGTAAGAAAGAAACAAAGACAAAAAGAAAGAAAGTTACCCAGAATGATCCTTGGAAAATCATTCTGGGATTGATTAAAGGGACTTCTTCTCTAACAAGAAAACTTAAGCAATAAAAAACTAGTTGAAATTGAAATCAAGCAATATTGTTATTTATTGCATTTAGAATGAGTTTATTTTCTTTCCATAGCAACATGCCTTCTTCACATTTCATTGAAAGTGAGTTAAATTTTACATTTTTCCTATACATATTATTATCCCTCTGGAAATTTTGGTGATTAATTTTGTCTGTGACTCCATCTTAAATATCAGATTATTGTAAATTGAAGACATTAAACAGACCTAAATATCATGCAAAACTTTGTTAAATGCCATTATGATCTACCCTTTTTCTTTATGCATGTCTTTAGCCTGATCATCAATTAAAGATCTAACTTTAAAACACACAGTCCAGTCCTAAAGCCTTCAATTGGATATCCCCATGAATTCAGTCAAGCAACATGCTCTCTCTCTCTCTCTCTCTCTCTCTCTCTCTCATATAAATTCTCATGGCATCATCATTAGGATTATACAAGAGATGGTTTAAAAGATTCTAGAAGATGAATAAGAATAAAGAAAGAACTACAAACATTTTAATGGCAGATAAGATAGATAGAAACAGAAGTAAATTAAAGGCTATTATTGAAATGGGAAGCGTATAGATAGAAACAGAAGTAAATTAAAGGCCACTATTGAAATGGGAAGAGTTTGTCTTACCTGAGAAAGCTGGATTCTGCGCAATAACTGATTGATATTCTATGAATTAAGAAAACTCTGAAAGATTGAAGCAGCAGCTAGCTAGCAACAGTTTACAGATCTAAAGGAACCAATTAACCTACGAAGTCACGCTGCAGTTTCCATCTGGCCTCGTTCCCACCGTTTAATTATGTACCAAGTCCAAGTCTCCACGTCTCCACCCTCATCACAATGCAAATAAGTCTTTTAACTTGAGTCTCAATGCTCAGGAAGTCAAATCTTTTTTAAGATCTCTCTCTCTCTCTCTCTCTCTCCACAAATGGCATCTTTAAATTGCAGGTATATTGACATTGGAAATAGCACACGACCACGAGCATACATGACTCAATTAATATCATTACCAACCTCACGGGTGAGAGTATTATTTATGAAAAAAATATTTAAATCTATGTCTTTTATTAATTTTTCTTATGAGGAAATACTAAAATAGAATATGTGTTGACGTTAATTGAAAGCTGGTAAATGAAGATGGAAGCGATTAGATTGGAAACATGCCTTCTAAAAATAGAAGATAATTCCATGACATCAAGTTACAGGAAATGTCCATACATAAATTATTTGAAGACAAGCTAATAAAATAATTTATGTATATTTACCCTAGAAACCTTCACAACCCTCTTAAAACTAACACAATTTCATGTATTCAAATATGAAAGCTCTCTTTAAAAAATGGTGATACATGTCATCACACTAATAGATCTAACCGTTCAGTTTTATAGTTGAAAATTGGATTTTGCTAAGGTAATAGTAGGTCAAATCTAACTTCCATGAATATCGATCTAATGGTAATATGTGACCATTATAGAGCAGCCAATATGGGTTCATACACAACCCCACAGCAAGTTTTTTAAAAATAAATAAATAAAAATTCCAGCCACAGGAACAACTTAGTTATCAACTAGCTCTTCTTTGGATTGGACTGGAATAGGGGATCCCAGCCCAGCCCAGCCCTTCTCAACCCAACCCAGCCAAGCCCGCTGGATATTGTCAGACGTCTAAAGAAGCCCAAATAGTTCTAGTGGCTCAAGGCTCAGGGCCTTGACTCTGAATCTGGGTTGGAACAAAAAGGAGAAAACGGCGAGCGAGCTTGAGAAGAAGGAAGGAAGAAGAAACAAGGGTTTTATCAGTCTCTCTCTCTCCTCCCCTGTCTCCCTCTCTATCTCTCTCCTCTCCTCTCACTGGTATGTTATTTTTGAGCCATCAAGAACTTCTCTGACACCCAGAAAAATTTTATCTTTATCATGTAACTGTATTCTGCATCGCATCGTAACATCAGTAAACCCATTTTAATTCTTCTTTGCAATCTTCTTTTCTTCCATTAGAGTGTTTTTACTTCCAGATTTTCATTACTTAACAGTTTGAAATTGGCTATTTATATGTATATATGAATATATATGTATGTGTAATTGTATGAAGTTGGAATGATGACTTCGGTACCGTCGAAGAACATATGGATTCGACGGCAGCAATGCCCATGTGGGGATTGGAAATGTTATGTAACTTATGAGGGAGATGTCGAAGAAACATCCTTAGCATCTCAATTGGGTAAGAATGAAACTACGTCGTCTGAAGCTATGGTTGCCCCTTATGTGGGAATGGTGTTTAAAAGTGATGAGGATGCATTTGAGTATTACGGCAATTTTGCCCGTAAGAATGGGTTTTCAATTAGGAAAGAGAGGTCTAGATTGAGCCCGCAATTGGGTATTTATAAACGTGATTTCGTTTGTTATCGTTCTGGGTTTGCTCCTGCTAGAAAGAAGCCTACTGGGGAACACCATAGAGATAGGAAGTCTGTTAGGTGTGGATGCGATGCGAAAATGTATTTGTCGAAGGAAGTTGTTGATGGGATTTCTCAATGGTTTGTTGTGCAATTCAGTAATGTTCATAATCATGAGCTTTTGGAAGATGACCAGGTGCGGCTTTTGCCTGCGTATAGGAAAATTCATGAGACAGACCAAGAGCGAATTCTTTTGCTTTCTAAAGCTGGATTTCCTATACACCGTATTGTGAAGGTGTTGGAGTTGGAGAAGGGAATTCAAGGGGTGCAGTTGCCCTTTTTGGAGAGGGATGTGAGGAATTTTGTTCAAAATCGAAAGAAAGTTGTTCAAGAAAATGATGCATTACTCACTGAAAAGAGGGAAAATGATACTATGGAACTTCTTGAGGCATGCAAGGCCACGAAAGAGGCGGATGAAGACTTTGTTTATGATTTTACGGTGGATGAGAATGATAAGGTTGAGAACATTGCATGGTCATATGGGGATTCTATTCATGCACATGCCATTTTTGGCGATGTGGTTTGTTTTGACACTACTTATCGTTCAATCACGTATGGTATGCTTTTTGGAGTGTGGCTTGGCATTGACAACCATGGCAAAATTATTTTCTTTGGTTGCGTTCTGTTGCAGGATGAAACACCCCGGTCATTTGCTTGGGCTTTACAGGTTTACGAACGCAATTCCTCTGTGATCATTTTACGTATACCTTGATATTTATTCACCTTATGATGATGATGATTTTTTTTTTTTCCCCTTTTTTGAATACAGACTTTTGTCCAATTTATGAGAGGAAGACATCCACAAACAATTTTAACTGATCTTGACCCAGGGCTTAAAGATGCTGTAAGAAGCGAATTACCAAATACAAAACATCTTACTTCTATATGGAATATTGTTCCCAAATTGTCCAGTTGGTTGTCTATTCCACTTGGGTCACAATACCCAGAATTTAAATCCGAGTTTGATGCATTGTATCGCCTGGAGGTTGCTGAGGATTTTGATATTCGATGGAATCAGATGGTTTCTCATTTTGGACTTGGTTCAGATAAACACATTGCTTTACTCTTTTCTTTGCGGGCATCGTGGGCATTATCCTACACAAGAGGTTACTTTCTTGCTCAAATGGCTACATCAGCATATTCAAAATCCGTTGATGCATTCCTGAAAGGAGTCTTCAGTGCACAAACATGTTTGCGCAGCTTTTTTGAGCAGGTATATCTGGATGCAAATTATGTTCTCTGTTTTTACACTCTCTTTTTTTTTTTTTTTTTTTTTTTTTTTTTTGACACCAACCCTGCGCCCTACCCCACAAGACAAACACAAACCCTTCTTTCCCCATATGCATTTTTCTAAAGATGGGGTCGAGCTTTGAAAACCCAATCTTCCCCCTTACAAGAGGGGGAGAGATAGCACCATAGCTACGAGGCTAGTGTTCTTTAGCTCATATTTGATATTTTATGATTTTTTAGTTTTGTTTGGAAATCCTGCAGGTTGGTATTTCTGCCAATTTTCAAAATCAGGCTCGGGAAGAGATGCAATATATGCATACAAAGACAAGCATTCCCATTGAAGAGCATGCACGAAGTATTCTTACCCCTTTTGCCTTCAATGCATTACAACATGAATTGGTTCTAGCTATGCAATATGCCACATCTGAAATGGCTAATGGATCATATCTTGTGCGGCACTTCAAGAAGATGGATGGAGAGCGTCTTGTTATATGGATACCAGAAGAAGAACAAATTCACTGTTCCTGTAAGGAATTTGAATCTTCTGGAATCTTATGCAGACACGCTCTTCGGGTCCTTGTAGTGAAGAATTACTCCCAACTTCCTGAAAGATATTTTCCAAGTCGATGGCTACGAGAAAGTTCATTATTTCCTTATGATGAACAAAGTACTCAGAACACTGATGATGAATGGTTTCAAGAATTTCATTCCCTTACAGCAAGTCTATTTACAGAATCATCGATGACAAAGGAGCGTTCTGATTATGTTCATAGAGAACTTACAAAAGAACTGACAAGGCTCCTTAATGAAGTTAGAAATATGCCAGCCGCTGGAGTTGCTATGGATTTGACACTTTCACCCACTGGGTGATTTAGAGTGGTGGCTGGTGGGTGCTGCATATGTTAGCGAATGCAACTGCTGTGAACTTCTTTTGCTGGAAATGAGGTCCAGTTGAAAGAATGACTGGATGTTGTTGGAAGGCCCAAAATAATTAGGCTTTCTCATTTTGTACTCTTTTGCAGAAGAAAGTATTTCAGAAAGTGGCTAGTTGAAAGTAGATACTGGAATAACAACTTATGTTCAATCACCGGCAAGCTGTCATGGTTCCTGGATGAGGATCAATGGTTACTCAAGGCTACAAGGGATATGAATGAGGAAAAAATGAACTTATTTAAGGTTGTGTACCCTGTAAAATGTCACAGATGGGTTCTTTGGAGAATTAATAGGAGAAACCGAGAAATGTTTTATTTTGTTCTGGTTTTTCCTATTAGTCACTTAACTCTGAAGTGCTTCTTTTTAATAACAACTTGCTTGCTTTTAGAAGGTACGTAAATGATTGAGGTGGCCTCTGGATTTATTTATGTTCCTTCACACTTCATTGATGTCTTCTTTTTGAATATATTGATTCCAAGTCAAATAGAGGACCTGCGAACTGTGGATTTGGAATAAATATGATCAACATATCATTATAAAAAAGATTGATTATGATCAACGTACACAATTTGATTTGTTGAAGAAGAAACATTGGGGTGGCTTTGAGATTTTGCTTTATAATCAATATTAACAGTCTTTGATCCGAGGATTCTTTGTTGGAACTCAGAACTATCTATTAGATGGGTTTTCTAATTATTTCATGTACTTGCCTCGTGGCCTTCTGAAGCTATTGAATATCCAGAGTAGCCGTGATCATTTAGCAACACCAAACATTGAGCTAAATGCAAGTAGATATTGGTTGAATTAAGTCACTGGGGCTAGCTTAGTTGGTGATAGTACGAGGGGAAAAGGATTAGGATTAGGCTAGATTTAGGGGTCGAATTCCCTCCAATGTTTTTTTTAAAAAAAAAGCTTAGTTGGTGATAGTTCGAGGGGAAAAGGATTAGGATTAGGCTAGGTTTAGGGGTCGAAATCCCTCAATGTTAAAAAAACTAAAATAAAATGGAGAGAGATTGGTTTAGTAGCAGATAACAGTCGGAAATTCTTACCACCTGCACCTCAGGAAATGGGTTGAATTTGGACTAGGTAGAAATGTAATTGTTATAGAGCTCCCAAGTAAAGGAGAAGATACGCAGAAAATGAAAGAAGTGGTTCTGAAGTCATCTTATTCTTTATAAGCCTATTCTAGTTATAATAATCTCAGATGACTTGTTTGGAACTTGAGGTAATAAATGGCTCCTGAACTGACCCCTCACTTGATTGACATTCAAGGCTCAGCTTTATTCAAGAACCCTCAAGTTGGGTAATCTGGACCCATCTTTGCAAGCCTCATTTGATTGATTATTGGCAATTTTTTGGCACTCACTGTCTTGTCTCCACTTGCAGACAGATAGATGGTGGAACTGGTTTGTCGTGCTCCTCCTCAATTGCTGCCACTCTGGGGTCCTTCTAGGTCTCTCCCTCCATAACTGAGATGCAGTTGCAGGCAAGAATTTGACATTTTCCATTACAATTTGAATCTTCATTCAATAAGAGGGTCCATTTAATTGATTGACCCCATCTGTGATACATAATTAAAAAAAGGAAGAAGAGGAATGAAAAGGAAAGCTGCTAACTTAATGACCACATGAGTGTAAAAACCTCATCAAATGGTCGGTTTCATTACTGTACAATGTCGTAGATGACAAAAGGGTAATCTTGTTTCACTGTGAAGAAAAATTGTTGTCTTTCTATTGTTACAAAAAATATCAGCCATCGATTCTCTTCTCCTTTTAATTGATATTTTTGAGAGAATATGTTGACAGAATTCTTAAGAGTAAGGATCTTATGTACCCCTTTGTTGTTCTCTCACGTGTTCCTTCTCACATGAAATAAGTAATTTTTTTTAATAGATATCTTATTAAAAAAAGTGTTTGTATGAGAAGGGACATGAAAGGAAACTGAACGGGAATAGAGGATGCTTGCTCAACTTGCTCAACTTTTAATTGAACGGTAAATTATTATTTTTTATTAGCCAATCACTTCGGATGGAACCATATCTTTTTCTTTTTTGGAAGGATGATCATTGGGTCGTATCAGCTGGTTGCACTTCTCCGTGCCCCACTAGAGATTAAGCATGTGGCGTGAATATTTGGGGTGTTTGGCTACAAGGAAAAAGCAGCACCTGAAAAGTTGAGCCAGGGTCATTTGGTCTCTTTTAGGAGTGTAGAGAATAAGGTTAATGTGCTTGAAAAACAACATGATTAGATAGGCTTTTTCTCTTTTTCTTTTCCCCCTTGTGAATTGGAAGGCGGCTTTTCTTTCGAACCCAAATTCAATGGATTTTCTTTTCCACCATAGTGCTATTCGTGGAACTCCAAAATTCTTACCCTCCATTTGCAGTTCCTGAAAATAAAAAATAAAAAATAAATCGATTATACATATATATATATGGTAGGATTTAAACCCATATTATTCAAGAGTTGGAAATCATAAATTTTATTCCATTTTATTTTTCTGCAAAGCAATCAAAATCCATAATGTATGGTGTGATTTTATGTATGGTGTCGATCTTTATGGAGAAAATAGTTTTATGTATTATTGATGAGACCCGGAGTCATGATTTTTTTTTTTTTTTTCACCAAATGATAAAAACGCATCTCCTATTCTGATTTTTTTTAATATTAACAAATGCGTATCCGTATATTTTCATATGCTCCAATTCAAAACTTTTACCTAAAAATGAAATAAACATTACTAAGCGAAAAGATGGTTGACATAATCCCAGTCATGATTCAAATGGGTACCCAACAAAAATCTTCACATTTAAGAGTTCCTATCATCTTATACTAATGGCATTGAATTATTATCTATATGAAATTGAAGTTATGAACAGTCCATTAATATTCTTATGTGAACAGCCTTTTTTGCTTTCTAGTATTTTCCACAATCCTCGAGACCTGAATTAACCAGAATACTCTACTTTCTTTTACCTGTCTTTCATTATTCTTACGAAGCAGTCTTCAATTTTTTTTTATTTTTTTACTTTTTTATTTATTTTTTGGTGTGGGGAAGAATCTTATTCTACCTGTTGATGAAGGGAAGATGGGACTAGAACAGAATGTCCATAAGTTTAAGAGAAAATTATCCAAAAGTCTTTGAATTTGGAGCTCTATATCGTAAAGTCTAATTTTATACCATGAGGTCCATAAGATTTTCAAATTCCTTCGTATATTTGTTATGTTAAAAAGATTATTGAACTTAGTGGTATAAAAAGCTTACGTGATGGACTTAAGATATCTCATCTGTTGTTTAAAGACTCTTAATTTTAAACTTGATGCTTGATTTCATGAAGTGAAATAGAAAGCATTAGAATGTCAAACTTGCAGTACATCAGTGAAATTTCAGGTTCACAACTGAAAAGAGTAGGAAGAGAACAAGATCCATAGAACCAAACAACAGAAAGAAATGACCCAGAAAGTTTTCTTTAGAAAAAACATGAGAAAGGGTCAATGATCATCAGTACAAGAGAAGAGAGCGAAGCAATGAAGCAAGCTAGCTTCTTGTTTTTCTCTGAAGATGGATGTGCATTACACTGCAATTAGTTGCCTTTGAGCATCAAACCTGAGTTCTTCTTTCATCCTTCTTATAAATTCATCAAATTTCTTGTTTAGTTCCTCTGTATTTAATAACTCTTCGTTTCCTTCTTCTTCTTCTTCTTCTTCTTCTCCTTCTCCTTCTCCTTCTCCTTCTCCTCTGTTTACTGCACCAGCTTCTTCTTCTTCTTCTGCAATCAAAAACTTGTCTTCTTCTTCTTCTATAACCAAAGCTCCAATTTCACCTACTTCTGTATTCAAAGACCCATCTGCTCCTTCTTCTTCTTCCTCTGCTTCTTCTTCTGCTACAAGAGCAACATTTTCTATGGCTGCTCTTTTTTTGACAACTGGTGCTTTGGTCTCAGATAATTCAGATGCTGACTTCCCACCATCTTCATCCTCACTAATATTATATTCAGACCCAACTCGAGAAGAACTGCTAGAACTCAAGTTTCTTAAAACAAAAACAAGAAGTCCATTGCAAATAAGGAACATGTACTTCCTCTCAATATCATGGGTAAAAAGTGGGTAAATGAATTTTCTGAAATGGAAATAGATGGAATGGTAAAAGAAATAGAGACCAGATGGGTAAGAAAGGAGGAGAGAAAATAGAGAAATTGAGATAAGGAATTGCAAAAATGTCTTCATGAAATGATACTTGGTAGATTTGATAAAAGTTTGATGCTCATTTTGAGCCATCTCTGCTCCTTAATTTCTAGCTCTTTGGGCAGAAAAGCTGTGGGCTATGGGTGGGTTGAGCTCCAAGGGTGGCTAGCTCTAGCTGTGTGTGTGTGTGTGTGAGATTTTTGGGCACTTTGTTTGGTTTGGTGGACGTGAGAGACTCCACATCTCTTCTTATACTCGTCCCATAGATGCTACAGCTTCTTGGGGGTACTGTCATGATTTGAGTGAGAGAGAGAGAGAGTCTTTCAAAATTATTTTTGGTCATGGGATTGGAAATTTTTACCACTACTAGATAAGGGAAAGAGACCCCAAGTCAAGTCAATTGTCCTAAAAAAGTACAGCTTTTCAGTTGACAGAATCAAACGTAAAGAATGGGAAATTGCCGTGTAATAGAAGGCCCTTTTCTTTGAACTTTCTAGCTATAATTCCCACCTCAAAACCGCGTTCATAAGACGGTAAGAGTGTGGCAGGGTTTCATGTTTAAGGCCCACCGCCCACCAGAGGATACGCCCGGCATCTTTGTAGATGCTCTATGCTCAGAAAGGGACTAACCAATTCAATATTGGGCCCCTTTGAAAGAGAGGAAATAAATCATTTTCAACAAAGGTGTTCTCTTCACTTATGCACCATTGATGTATCGATCTCATTGGCTATTTTCATTTGAACGACTTTGAAAGTAAATCAACGGTCCATCGGGAAATTTAAAGAAAATAAATTACCATGAAAGAATGGAATTCCTTTTTCAACAATTTTCAAGATCCAAACACTGAGACCTCGCATTGACATATATATATATATATATATATCGATCTCTTTTTATAAATTGATATCTCACATATCGACCTCCACCATGCTAGTTGCGGTCATCCTGTCTTCATTATGTGATAGATGCCATCAATGTACATATCAAATGTAACAAAATAGCTTGATTTGAAGATTTCGGTCATTTGATCTTGATTCTAATCAAATTTCTTGGTTGGCAATGCTTTTAAAAAATAAAAATGCATATGGGATGTACAATTCTATTCAAGATCCAACTCAATAACTTAAATTATCAAAAAGAGAGGATCTCTAAAACTTATAAACTAAGCTTGGATGGTAAGAGAAACTGATGTGGGACAAATTTTCAACAGAGAGATTAAATGGATTTTTCCATACTTTTTTTTAAAGCAATCGAGTGATCAGAAAGGGCTGAGCACGAGGTGGGGCCCATTCAAATCTTGTCAATTTTGTGAACATAATTTATATTAATTACAAATTTGTTCTTATTAATTTTTTTTCCTCATGATTTCTATCTACCAATTGGATCCTATCACAAATTTTTACCTTTCCCCTTCTTTTTTCCCCTTCATATGCAAGTGTATTAGATTTTTGTAATAATTTTTGCTTTTATCTTTCTAAAACCCTCTTGTGGTTTTGCCTTTCGAATCTCACTTCTCTAATCCCCTGTCTTTCTCTCTCTAGCTATCCCACTTTTCAAATAATTGCATAAAACATTGCAGAGAAAAATTGAACCCACCATGAGTCCATGACAATAAGGCACCACAGTTCTGAAAGAAATTGGATGAACCTCCACCATGTTAAAGTTGTTATCTAAAGAAATTAGGCAGTGGTAAGTGGTAACTAACCATAATAATACATACCGGATTATTTCTACACACGTAATTATATTATATCATACAATATCATAATTATATTAGATCTAACTGACCGTTAGATCTAACTATGATTTTTAATTAATTGGCATGCCTAGCATGCATAAGAAAAATATCTAATACAACGGTCAGTTTTTCAAAATTCAAATTGACAGTAAGAGTGTGGCAGGGTTTCATGTTTAAGGCCCACCAGAGGATCTGCCCAACATCTTTGGTGATACTATGTGCTCAAAACAAAGGTGCTATGATCAGGTAAACATGATACTTCTTGCATCAGGTACTTTTTTATAGAGCTACTTGTGGTGCAAATTTTAGAAAATTGACCGTTGGATTAGATACTGCAATCATGTATATCATGCTTGCCAAAAATTATATTGATCCAACGGTTGGTTTCTAAGAAAACTGACTGTGAAAAAATGATAACATTTTAAAGAACAAAAAAGTTACAGTTTTTCAAAAACCAACCATTAGATCACTGTGATTTTTGGCAGACATAACATGCATGATAGAAATATCTAATCCAACAGTCAGTTTTTCAAAATTTTTATCACAAATGGCTATACAAGAAAACACATTATACAAGAAGTATCAGGTGCACCTGATATTAGAAGATCTGAGCATCAGAAAGGGACTAACCAATTCAATAATTGGTCCCTTTGAAAGAGAGAGAGAATAAGTCATTTTCAACAAAGGTGTTCTCTTCACTCATGCACCATTGACGTATCTCATTGGCTATTTTCATTTGAACGACTTTGAAAGTAAATCAACCATCGGGAAATTTAAAGAAAATAAATTAACATGAAATAATGGAATTCCTTTTCATTAATTTTCAAGATCAATGCAAACACTCAGATGACGCATTGACATCTCATATATCTCCTTTTAAAAGTAGAGAGTTAGGTGTTTGAATCTTGATCACACACTGCAAGAAGAAAAATAATAATAAAAACGACTGTAAATGAAAACTTAAAATGCTCTGTGACGGGGTTGTCTTCTTGAACACAAATTTATGGGCTCACTTCCTCAGTTCCTCTTACCAGACAACATTGTGTGTCCTGCAAGAATGCTTTTATTACTGCATATCCTCCACCAGACCACCATGCAATATACATATCAAATGTAACAAAATAGCTTGATTTGAAGATTTCGGTCATTTGATCTTGATTCCAATCAAATTTCTTGGTTGGCAATGCTTTAAAAATATAAAAATAATGCATTATGGGATGATAAAATTCCATTAAATTGTACTAAAATTGCATATACTTTATGAACAATTCTGCTCAAGATCCAACTCAATAACTTAAGTTATCAGGAGGGTGATCTCTAGAACT
The DNA here is from genome assembly GCA_017140935.1 of Hamamelis virginiana. Lineage (NCBI taxonomy): Eukaryota > Viridiplantae > Streptophyta > Magnoliopsida > Saxifragales > Hamamelidaceae > Hamamelis > Hamamelis virginiana. The sequence goes on along the minus strand of JAESVK010000203.1, from coordinate 1,911,231 downwards.
TATTAACAAAACTTGAATGGTGCGAGAAACTGATGCGGGACAAATTTTCAACAGAAAGATTGAATGAATTTTTCTATACTTTTTTGAAGGGAATCAAGGAGACCGAGGCGGGGCCTACTCAAATATTTTCAGTTTTATGAACATAATTTATATTAATAATTTATATCATTTCTATACACATAATTATATTATATCATACAACATCACGATAATAATGATTTAAAATGCATTCGTTCCTTTGTATCATTTTTAAAAATTCATATTCATAATTGTAATTTTTTACAAAGAAGATACAATTAAAAACAATAAAGAAAAAACTAATTAAGATGAATATAAAGGGGTGTTAAAAGAGCCTTGGATAAGTATATATCTAACATGGGCGTAGCGTGCACGTTCAGAAAAGTGTCCGTTCTTCTTTACCGTACCCTACTCAGATATCATCCTCGAAATCAATTAGTCCCCTGGACATGAGTTTGTGCCTTTGTGGTTTAGAAAGCAACTTTATTTACCAAACTAGATATCAAATCACAGAAATATATATATATATATATATATATATATATATATATATATACAGACATGATAATATAAGGTCGGCTCCATATGCAGGGCCGGCCCTGAGATTTAGGGGGCCCTAAGCGAACTTTCAAAATGGGGCCCTACGTAGTACATAATGACACAAATTTTTTTTTATAACTACCACTTTTTATTATTGTATTTGTTAGTACACATATAAAGTTTGATGGTGCATATCATTAGTATAATCATTTAGTAAAATAAAATACAATTACAAAAAAAGAGGTTGAATTAAAAAACATACCGGCTCAATTTCACTATTTCCATCCACAAAGTTTTCATTCTTAGTCACATTCTGATGTTTTTCAGTCAAAACTTCTTCAACTGAACTTGAAGCATCTGTTTGTTTATTACTAGTAATAAAATTGTCAAGAGCTCCAACTTGAGATTGAATAAATTCTTATATTTTTTGCTTCTTTTTCCTTTTTTCATGTCCAGAAATATAATTTCTACTAGGAGGGCATAATTATATGATCAAATCTAAAACAAGAAAGAAATTAAAAATCAATTTACTTCTCTAAAAAATTCATAAGAAATTTTCAATGTTTATATGTCAAAATTTATTTCTTATATGATAATGTTTCGATTAAAAAAAAAAATAGTAATACGAAGCTAATACAAAAGCACGTATAAACTCCTAAATCAAAATCTAAAAATCTCACCTTCATAACAAAGGGCAATAATATATTATAATACCAATCAAATATAAAGTCCTAATTCTTAAATTAAAATTCTAAATAAAAAATTTAAATTCCATATCAAATAAATAATAATACAAAATTTGGGGGCCCCTTAAAATTGGGGGCCTCAAGCAATTGCCTTAGTAGGCAAAAGCAAAGGGCCGGCCCTGTCCATATGGCTAATTTTAGATCACAGTTCGTAAAACTGACCGTTGGATTAGATGCCCCTCCTCTGTATGTCATGCCTGCAAAAAATCATAGTGATCTGACGGTTGGTTTTTGAAATATGTCATTGT
>JAESVK010000203.1:1891528-1909279 GCA_017140935.1 Hamamelis virginiana | reverse complement strand
ATATATATATATATACAGACATGATAATATAAGGTCGGCTCCATATGCAGGGCCGGCCCTGAGATTTAGGGGGCCCTAAGCGAACTTTCAAAATGGGGCCCTACGTAGTACATAATGACACAAATTTTTTTTTATAACTACCACTTTTTATTATTGTATTTGTTAGTACACATATAAAGTTTGATGGTGCATATCATTAGTATAATCATTTAGTAAAATAAAATACAATTACAAAAAAAGAGGTTGAATTAAAAAACATACCGGCTCAATTTCACTATTTCCATCCACAAAGTTTTCATTCTTAGTCACATTCTGATGTTTTTCAGTCAAAACTTCTTCAACTGAACTTGAAGCATCTGTTTGTTTATTACTAGTAATAAAATTGTCAAGAGCTCCAACTTGAGATTGAATAAATTCTTATATTTTTTGCTTCTTTTTCCTTTTTTCATGTCCAGAAATATAATTTCTACTAGGAGGGCATAATTATATGATCAAATCTAAAACAAGAAAGAAATTAAAAATCAATTTACTTCTCTAAAAAATTCATAAGAAATTTTCAATGTTTATATGTCAAAATTTATTTCTTATATGATAATGTTTCGATTAAAAAAAAAAATAGTAATACGAAGCTAATACAAAAGCACGTATAAACTCCTAAATCAAAATCTAAAAATCTCACCTTCATAACAAAGGGCAATAATATATTATAATACCAATCAAATATAAAGTCCTAATTCTTAAATTAAAATTCTAAATAAAAAATTTAAATTCCATATCAAATAAATAATAATACAAAATTTGGGGGCCCCTTAAAATTGGGGGCCTCAAGCAATTGCCTTAGTAGGCAAAAGCAAAGGGCCGGCCCTGTCCATATGGCTAATTTTAGATCACAGTTCGTAAAACTGACCGTTGGATTAGATGCCCCTCCTCTGTATGTCATGCCTGCAAAAAATCATAGTGATCTGACGGTTGGTTTTTGAAATATGTCATTGTGAAAATATGTAACTTATTTGTTTTTCAAAATATTACAATTTTTTTAACGGCAGTTTCAAAAACCAACCGTCAGATCACTGTGATTTTTTGCAGGCATGACATACAGATGAGGGGCATCTAATCCAACGGCCAGTTTTACGAACTGTGATCTAAAATTAGCCATATGGAGCCGACCTTACGCAACTTTGCGTAAGGCCGGCCTTATATTATCATGTCTGATATTATATATATATATATATTGACAGCTTAGAAACTCATTCTAAAACAGAAACTATATTCTTTTATAAGTACATACACATATAAGGGCAAGTGAAGATTTAGGTTTTTAGTCAATGTAGAATTGTTATTTTGAAAAACCTGACTTTTAAGTTAGATATTCTTCTTATACATGTAAGGTATGGTTTTTAAAATATAAACTATAAAAAACTGTTACACTATCGAACGATAAAATATATTATAATTTTTTATAGTCTATATTTTAAAAACCGATCGTTAGATCTAACTGTGATTTTTAATTAATTGGCATGCCTAGCATGCATAAGAAGAATATCTAATCCAACGGTGAGTTTTTCAAAATACAAATTCTACATTGACTAAAAACTCAAATCCTCACATAAACTTACATATATATGTACATACCTATAAGAAAATGACTCGTGCATATATATATATATATATATATATATCAATATTGATGAGGCCACAGGAATGCTCCCATGGCAAATGCCCTTTTCTCATCCAAGGTACCCTTAAAATTTAACCCGTAGTCCCTCAGCAGCTTGTCCACCTTCCACTCCTCCATCTTCTCATAATCTGCCTTGGTGTAACGAGGGTAATGAAGAGGCATTTGGAATGATATAGGACACATATCCATGCCACTCCCCTCCTCATTTTCCAACTTTAAGAAACTCTTCACAGCTCCTTCATTTGGGCCATCTGTGATCTGGGCACACAGCTGCTGCATCTCACTGTCCTTTGGGTACCCAAAAAGCCATCTCCACGCCATTTCTCTAGCTCTCTTCCCTAAGAGAGAGAGAGAGGGAGAGATGTTTGTAAGCAAGTATTCATTTTAATACACACACATATATATAAATATATATAGAGATAGAGAGAGAGAGGGAGGGGGGTTATGACACTAAGAACAAAATGAGTATTAGAAGCATTAATTAAACAAATTGAGAATCCCATACGATATCTCGATTTAAATGAATTGCGTACAACTTTATGTTGTAAGCCAGTTGCGTGTTGAAATACCATAAACCTTGATGCGATCTTCATTTATTATTAGTGGCTTTCTAATTAAGATTTTAGTCATAAACATGGAAAGGAAAATGCTAGATGCATGTTTCAACATTTTGTGTTCAAATTTGATTATATAAGATGCTAACACTCATTTTATTAGATGTAAGTACGTATTGCCTCATGTGAGTGAGTTGGAAAACAAATGATAACTTTTTTTTTTTTTTTATTAATTTAGTTACATAAAATGGTAATACTCATTTGATTGGATCATTGGATGTAATTAATATATCGTGTGAGCTGGAATGCAAAAGAGTTCAGATATATATCCAGCTAGCATTACAGCCATTACTCATTGCTTACATGGTCGGCCCTGAGGGCGGACACAAGAGGCCGTTGCCTCGGGGCATCATATTTTTATTCAATTTTTGGGACATCAGTTTGGGCTTAGTATATAATATAATTATTATATATGTTTAAAAAAAAATTAAAACAAAAAAACAAACAAATAATATACTACATATTCTACATAAAAGAATGAAAATATGAAAATGTGTAACAGTTTGGGGTATCAATTTATAACAGTTTTTCTTTGCTTTTTATGAATGCACTTCAGTTAGGGTGACTCCGTCGAGTCACTCGTGGAACGAATAAGCCTTGGGTCTAGTTTTGATAGTAGTGTGTGTGAGTATTATTGCACATTTACACTATATGTTCTTACTCTATCTATTTATAAAAATAAATAAATAATAAACAGGCCCGTCCGATCCGAGGCCCCCTTCAAGGATGATTTTTTTTTTTTCACGGGAGCTGTTATTGCAACCCCTCAATATGTTAAGCAAACCCCAATTTTTAGTAAGTAAACCCCACACACTTTCAAAAATACCCCAAACTCCATTTTAATCTTAAAAATTTGTATGCACACCCCTCAATGTTCTGATTTTATTGGTAGAACATTTACTAAATGTTCTGACTTTATTGATACTCCGTACAATATTTTTTAATTGTTCTGACTTTATTAATAGAACATTATTTGTTAAATGTTCTGATGTTATAGATAGAACAATTTCTAAATATTCTGAGTTTATTAAAGGAACATTTTCAAATATGTTTTACTATTAAAGTCAGAATATTGTAGAAATGCTCTTTCTTTAAAGTTAGAACATTTAGAATTAAAATATTTTTTTCCTACTAACCAAACAGAGGAAAAAATAATTTTATCCACTTTGTAAATTCATGCAAGAATAACAATTTTCTTACTCCAACACTAAGAGTAATTTACTCCAATAATGAAATAAAACATAGTAAACATACATCAAGTTACAAAATAGATAATGGTCATCATAGTAGAGTTACATTCCACAAGTTGCAAAAAATGCCTAATCAAGTCTATGGGCATCCACACTTGGTTCCAATCCCTCGCCTATTTTCAACTTCTTCAAGTTCTGATATGCTGTCTTCCTTCCTATTTATATAAGAATGGTCACCCTTCTCATGGCTTTCAATTGTACCTTGCCCTCATGAAAAGGCATTCCATCTAGAAAAATTCATGCCGGCTAACTTACTATGATTCTGTTTGAAAAATGTATTTCCAAAGTTATTTTCATGCAAGAAGCTTTGAAATGATGTGATTTTCTATTTATATGTAGTCAATATTAATTACTTTCATTTATATTTTGATATCATGTTGCTAGTTATTATTGCTTATTAGCTAGAGTTACAAATGGAAGACTGCTCATTAAGCAAGTTTTGAACTAGAGTGGGTCAAAAGTCGATAATTTGTTGACTTATTGAAGCAAATCCAAACCAGATGGAGGATCCAGTGGTGACTTGTGGTGGTGACATATACCCCCGGAGGTGGAGCTCTCGTGGCATTCATAATGGCATTGTGGTGCGACCGTGGCTCAATAGCCTCATTGTGATGGTGGACCTAAGGCTATGGATCTATCGAGTAGAGGTAATCGTGGGTGAGTGGATGAGAGACTCTTGGCCTCAATAAAAATAAAATGCCTGAAATGTGCCCACGTGCACTATCTCGATCAACGGTCCACACTCAACAGCTACAACTGTTGAGAATTATAGACACATTAGTCGAGGGATGTGCAGTGCCCAAAAATTTTGGCTTTTGTGTAACAAATTTGCGGTCCTTACTCTTTAACGTCCCAAATTAAATTGGTGCAGTGTAGTATTGAACCATACTGCGGTCCTGGACTCTCAATTAAACCTGTTGCGGTCCTATTACCTTCTTCATTTATCCTGGTTTTTCTTTTACATTTTGTTAAGCAATTTTTTATTTTATTTTTTTTATATTATATTGATTGAAAGTATTACGATTAACGGATAAGAATAGCAAAATGATCACTGTACTAGGTGGTCTAATAGCTAGGGGTTGAGCTCCGACCAACACACACTTCTGATCTCTATTGGTGGATGTAGTGGTGCGTTCATTTTCTATTGAATATTTTGAGTATAGAATTATGATATAGTCAGCAAACACTTAAATGATCATTAAATAATTCAAGTAACCTAGATTATTACTGAAATGATCGAGTTCTAACAGTCATTTAAATGTTTGCTGACTTAAACTAAGTCAATATTTGTTGATTATATGATAACTGTCTGAACATATATGTAAGAATTGTCTCTCGCCCTTATGTTTTTTCTTTAAATAAAAAAGAAACAGATGGCAAGATAAAATTTTATTTTGAAGAGAATAGAAAATAATATTATTTCAGAGGTATATAAAAAAATAAAAAAAGAATAAGACATAAATTGTCTCTCACTGTACGTTAATTTTTGATTTCACATAAATTTATTTTTCATGTAAATTTATTATGTATTATACAGAGAATAAGACATAAATATATTTTTCTCAAAATTAAATATATATAAATTAGTTTAACTCTTTTATTACTATTAATTAGTTTTTAAATAAACCAACTTCCAAGATAGAAAGATTTTTCAGAATTATGTCCGTAATAAATAAATTTTGCACTTGGGAAAAAGACAATATACAGGAGTAATGGTCAAATCCTGCTTTTGGCGGCTCTTGTATATAAATTTTTTCTGACCTCTCTCTCTCTCTCTCTCTCTCTCTCTCTCTGATACAATTGTAAAGCCATAATTGAAACTTTCCTGCGTTTGAAAGTATTTCGGTGCATTAACTTATTCGAACTTCCTCTTCCTTACAATAAGCTTCTGCCTTGCTTTTGCATTATAGAGCACGACGTACTATATAGTCTATGGCCATGCTTTATCCTTTGATATTTTATATATTATATACATATAGAGAGAGAGAGCTGGAGACAGTATTATAAGATTTTCTATATATAAATAACATAAGTTTGAAATTACATGCACGTATGATAATTATTTAATATAATGCCACCTGCTTTGATATACAAATTGAGTGATCGATGATGAAGATGAAGCCAGTAAAGTTTTCATATACAGAGAGTATTAGGAGCTCCATTAGACATTTGTCGATGGATCAAAAATGAGAAAATTAATTAAACAGCTAGCCGCATATCTCAGTGGACAAAGCTAGCATCATTGGATGTGACCCACAGGCCACAGCCTACGTAAAGCTTAATTTCGTGCTACTTTTTAGAAGACTGTTCCACTAATTAATTGCACCTTTAATTTTCATCATATATATTCAACTTTATCAATTACTCCTCTAATATATTCCTGGTTTCAAGAATATTTACTGCCATGCATGCACGGTGCCCCTCCTTTGATCGATTTGAAACCAAGTTTATATATATTTATTATATATATCATCGTTTTAATTTATACAATTCATTATATTTGTTTTTACTATATATATATATATATATATATATATATATATATATATGGGAATTAATTAGCTACAATTTTCTCTATGGGACATCAAATACATTCTTAATTTGTCACGTAAAATTCTCTTGACATTTTTGCTAATTAATCCTCCTTCTTGTTCCTTTTATATTTAAACTTGATTAGAAAAAAAAAATTCAAAATCCCTCCATTCAAACCCATAACTTATACAGTAGAAGTGACCCACACTTGAACTTAAAAAAAAAACAAAAAATGCTTCTCAGAGGGGTGGAGATTTTCTGTCTCGATCACTTGTATGTACCATTTTTCTGTCACTTCTCACGAAAATTCATCTTAAAAATCCCACCATAGAAAATCTTTACTCTCCAAACTTTTTGCAAACAACTTCTTTCTCATTTTCTTTTTCAAAAATTGTAGGACGAAGGGTGGGCGAAAATCAAGATTGATTAAACCCTTTCAAGACGTGGCAAAAGGCCACATTAATGAGGGCAGTTGTGTAATATTAAGAAAACAATAGTCTACTTTTGAATCCAGTACGCTCTGTGGTAGCTATAAATAATATCTCCCAGCGTCATAGATTCACGTCCCGTCGGTATTAGATTTGCATAGCTGGTTGCAGGTAATTGCACCACCACCTCTTTGTTTCATAATTTATCACCTCAGCTCCCTCTGTTTTGGAGTCGCCTCCTCAACTCAAATCATACTCCACACTCTCTCTCCTCAGCTTCAATTTTCTTTTTTCTCACTGTGAATTCTCTCTCTCTCTCTCTCTCTCTATATATATATATATATAAATATATAATGATCATTTAAAAAAAAAAAATTTCATATCATTATCATTTTTAGCATGCATGACATGCATGAAAAAAAGAAAGAAATATTTAACTTCATGAATTTTTTTAAACTTGTTTTACTGTGGATCCTAAGGAGTGCACTATTAATCCCGTGTGTGTATATATATTGAAATAGGTTTTATTTTTTCCTGATTTGCAGGTAAGTTTGAAGGTTATAGAAGGAGATTCGAGATGAGACTTTCGATGAGACTCAGTCACCGGAGACTTTGCATGGCTTATGTGGCTTTTAGTTTCGGTTTAATGTTTGCTGTGTTCTTCGGTAAGCTTCATCTCTCTCTCTACCTCACTCTCACTGGAATGGTGTAAATTGAACAGAAGTTCGGTGGTTGTTTTACGGCAACGCAATGCAGCCGTTAATGCTTTCGCTTTGTCCCAACGAAGGACGAAATGATCAAAAAACCAGCTTTTTTTCCTCAGTATTAATACACTAATACGTGTCATAAAACAACTTAAAAGTTCATTAATGTCCGATGGAAAAGAACAAAATAAATTAAAAAAGAGCAAATTGGGTATTTCTATATATAATTTCCGCAGATTACCATTCATGCACGCACCCAACTGGGTTTAATTGTTTTAAATTATTTTGCTTCATGGGAGCTCAATCTGATTTTACTTTTTTTCAAAACACTTTTTAAAAACAGTTTAATATTTTTTATTTCTGTCAATTTAAAGAACATCCTTCTTTTAATGTGTATATATTTGTAAATATAACATGCAGTGGTGGAGTTTTATCAGACATCGGACCAAGGAAGTGGCGCGGCCGGCTCTGAGAAACTGGTCTTTTCCGAGGCAAATAGCACTGTGGTCGTGAGGAAGCTACTGGCTTCAGCTGGTAAGACAACTCTTTTGAGTCTTTATGACTCGCTGCTTGCTGCTTAAGGGTCTGTTTGGATTGTCGTGTTGAAAGGAAGTGTTAAAAATTTTTGGTAAGCCCATCAAAGTGTAATTTGCATTGCATCATAGTTATCGAATTTGACCTACTTCGGATTAAATAATGGTTTCAATCCAAATTATAACTAGTTAGATGCCAAAATTTCATACTTTTTACGTAATTTAAGTATCAATTTCTTGGTTAGTGAGTTCATTACTTTATGAGAGATTTTTCCTTTTTCTTTTTTTCTTTTTTTCTTTTTTATCCTTGGTACACTAAACTGGTTTGCCAATCCAACCAGCTGGACTGAGTTCGAACAGGGGAGGAACCAGCCATTTCGAAGGGGGCCATGGCCCCCCAAATTTTTATATATATATATATATATATATAATATGTGCAGGATGAGAAAAGATTTGTCGGGGCTTTGCCCTAACTTTACTTTTGGTTCCGCTACTAGTTCGAACTCATTAATGCTATTCTAAGACATTTTGGTTTTAACTGGGCCGGAGTCCAAAATTTACTGGCCCAGTTAATTTCCTGCAGGCCCAATTCACAATATAAAGTTAAAAGTTATTTTGGCCTAAGTTGCTTTCTATCTGAAAGTTGATCAAGAATCTTTATTTATTCTCTTCTGCTACTGATAATTCTTTTTTTCTCGTTTACCTTTCTGTTTTGCCTAGTTGAATTATTACTTGACTGTTGAGACTTCCTGTGCAACCAACAACTCTTAAGCAATTTTGTCTCATGAATAGAACTAGAACTAAAATTAAAATTAACGTCCAGTTTGAATTAGTTTTGTCTGAAATTACTTTTGGAGAAGTATATTTTCATATTTCTCTCTTCAGAGTTATATCCAAATTATCTGTTTACATATCAAAATTTTCATACTAACACTATGTTTGGATTAAGATAATTGGAGAGAAGAAAAGAGAAGAGAAAGTTGACTCTCTCCACACTGCTTGGATAACTTTTATAAGAGAAGAGAAGAGAAGATTTTAAGGTGTAAATTTCAACATTGCTCTTACTTACATAAAAAAAAAAATAAAAGCTAAACAAGGGAAAGAAATGACAAAGGACTAAAATCACGTCCATTGACTTTCTCTTCTCTTCTCTCCAAATCTCTACAATTTGGAGAAAAAGATTTTTGGGCTCTTTTCTCCCCCACTTTCTCTTCACTTTATCTCCCCCTCCCTTCTTTTCTCTACTATTTTAGTTTGCCAAACAAGGTAATTTTAATATCTTTCTCTTCTCCACCCCCAACTCTTTCAATCCAAACGGACTGTAAAAGTAATTATGGTAAAAACTAGTTACGGAAGTAACTTTAACCAATCATCCGATCATCTCTCAAACAATCTTAAAGTGATATATAGATGAATAGAAATTTTAAACTCCAAATGTTATTTTAAGCAAAACTAATCCTACTAACACCTTTTTAACTTTATACTTCTTTGATCAGATATGAAAAAGTGCAGGGAAAATGTAATACAAAAGCTTTAAAATGCATCAAAGAGGATATAATATACTTCATTAATTTAACACAAGTTTCACTAAATTTCTTTTCTTTTTCTTGAACTTTAATTTCAAGACTCAAAACAGAGCCCAAAAATACTCTAATCATTGAAACTTGGAATTGAAACAGATTACAATGGTGCACCAAATCGAATTGGCACAACATGCTCGAAGGAGGACATTGTCATCTTCCAAGGCCCAACAACACCACTCCCCAATGGAATTCCAACATACACAGTGCAGATACTGAATGCGTGCGTCTCTGGCTGCAGCATCTCCAACATCCATGTAAGCTGCGGATGGTTCAGCTCTGCTAGGCTCATCAATCCCAGAGTTTTCCGGCGACTCATTTACGATGATTGCCTTGCCAATGATGGCCAGCCTCTAGGTCCTGGAGATAGTCTCTCTTTCCAGTATGCTAATAGTTTTCAATACCCTCTCTTGGTTTCTTCTGTTGCTTGCTGCTGATCGAATCGCTGCCATATTTGCTTATCTCTGCTGCGTGTTCCCACTGTCCAGCACTAGTGTAGATTGTGCTACATTGCTACCCACTGTTTTCTTATGTTAAGATCTTATACTCCTTAGTAATTAACTTTTTAAAAATAATATATATAGTAGTAATAAAGAAGCTATAATATTTTGATAAGGTCAAGGACTCCTCTCTCTCTCTCTCTCTCTCTCTCTCTATTTCTTGAGGGTGTTTAATTTTAAATCTCTAGTATAGCTACTTAAAGACTTTGCGAACATGTCAGTACTTTTTCGATTTACTTTTCCTTTTTGCGGATGTGGCGTTTGAGATTCAGAACCCTTGTTCATTCCTAATAATGAGCCCATACTCGATAACTTGGACATAAAAATGTAAGCATTTGGTTTAAGTTAAGAGTATTACTACATCAATGCCAATTCAAATGATTTTGAGTAGTTTTGATTTCGTAGGTCTAATGATGGATCTCACACCCTTCTGAGTATATGATTCTATATTTCACAAACCTTCAATATCAATGCTAACTATTCCAACCCAACAAATTAGGTAGTTAGTAAGCTATAAATGCACATCCCTAGTTCCCTAGTAACACATTGCAATTTTCAACTATTGAGATGAAATTATTAATAAATTACATGACAACATTGATTCTTTCTTCAACTTGAAAAGATGAATTAAAGCGCTCGCTTTTTTTTTTTTTTTTGGTGTGTGTTAAGAAACTAGAATATGTGAAAATTAAGTGAACAAATGGATTGTTTACAACTTGGTTCTGCCACAGCACATACAGGAAAATGCAAAAGAAAACAAGAACAAAGTGAAAACAAACCTCTTCACATCAAAAACTCTCAATCTAATATCCATAATCATAAGAAAATTCAGTGACACCAATCATGGCTGAAAGGATTTGGGAAAAAATGAAGAAACTGCCTCCAATGATGGTTAGAATTAGAATTGCAGAAATGGGGTTCTTCAGCAACTCGAAAATAGGCTGGAAAAGTGCATAAAGAGCACCTGTACTGACTGTGAGAGCATAAAGACCATATCTCCTCACATTATCCCAAAACTCTTCCATTAGTGGCCCTTCAGGACCCAAAGCCAAAGCCTTTTGTTCATCCATCCCCATAAGAAACAGCAAAACTCCTAAAGAAACAGCTCCCACTACCACAAATCTTGAATACCAATTTGGTAAAACCAGAGGAAACTCCATTTTTGAGAAAAATCTTGAATATCCATTTGGTGAAACCAGAGGAAACTCCGTTTTTGAGAGGTTTTGGGATTTGGGTATGAGTTTTAAGGCTATGGGTTTGTTGTCTATATGAATTGCTTTTGTTGGGTACAGAAGATTTTGTCTAGAGATGGCAGCTGTTCTTGAAGATGCAGATGGTGTGGAGAGATTTGAAGGTAGTTTTAGCTGTGATTGAGTGGTTGTGGTAAGGAAGAGAAATGGAGAATTTGCAGAGTGAGTGGTGAGATTAGGATGCCTTGGGAAGTAAAATTGAGATCTCAGTGTTGAGGTCTTCATCTCTTTGATTTGGTCTGAGCTTAGTTTGCTCTGCTGCTACCTGCGATTCTCCTTGAGCGGCTGTATGGCTGTTGTAGATTTGTTAATTGTTTCACACCTTATCTTCCAAAGCTGATGTTATTATCTGTGCGGTTTGAAAAGCGACAATCACTTTATATTTTCCTTTTCTTTTCTTTTTTTGTTATACGAAATTATGTTTTTTCCATTAGAGAAACTCATATCAGCAATTTATGGGGTAAATCGGATCCTGACACAAATAAGTCATGCATTTTTTTTGTTTTAAATGATTCAACCATTCAATTTCAATTGCCAAAAATTTCTTCTTCTTTTTTTGGCTATACAGATATCCTGAGCCAGTTTACACGCACCTGCCGCACCCTAAACAAGGCTTTCAAACAAAACTTGTGCCTTGCAGTCCGTGACCCATAATATTAGTAGTCAGTGGGAGTCGAACCCAGGACCAAGGGACTTGGTACGCTTTTTTTTTTTTTTTTTTTTTTTTGGTAATAAACTTGGTACGCCTTTAGTCTTGCTTCCTCAACCACTAAGTTACTCACCCTTGGGTTAATTGCCAAAAATTTCTATGAGATACAAAGTAGTTGGTTTAGAATAAGTCATCTTAAAGTAAAATATTTTAAGTTTAATTTCCTTGTATGAGATCGATAGTTTAATTTTTTGAATACTTAGTTAAAAAAATGTATAGATGTATATCTATAAGTCCCTCACGAGTCATTTATACCCACTAAATCCAAGAATTCTTTTAACATAAGAGTACATTAAGGAGAGAAGTAAGAATAAAGATTTAGGTAATTAGAATGTCATACCATTTTAATTGAGGTTTTTTTAAAAATAAAAAATAAAAAGAAAAAAGAAAAGTAGGTCTTTGAATAGATAAGTGAACCGAGATTCAGGAAGAATATTCTCCTTCTAAGGATCTTGGGAGAGAATCTAGTTGAATATCTTCTTCTCCTTAGTCATTGAGTCTCTTAGGGTACCTAAACAACCTTTTAGAAGAGAGATTTACTGCACATGGTAAATAAACTTGGGCTTTGGAATTATTTGTGGCCTTCATAGAGTTGTGGGCCTTTGGCCTTGCAGGCTTTGCACATTTGATGAGTGGGGCGTTTTTACCCTCTACAAAAGTCTTGAATTCTTTTTTTCCTTTTTTTAAGAAAGGAAATTATAATAAGAGAAAGCATTAAGTTAGAGCATCTTTGATATGCTCCCATTTGGAGTTGTCATTAGTATTCGTTACCAAATTTGAGAGTCATAAAGAAAATTTTAAAAATCCAATAGGTTGCCATCTATGGCTCCCAAATTTGGTAATAGTATCAATGTCTTCCATATTTGGAAATTTGTTTTGCAATGGTCATTTTCTCCCAGATAATCCATATCAGATTTCCGTTCAATTTAAAGTCCAGTTAAATATAATGGTACCAAATATGGAAGCATCCTATTGGAGCACAATAGTGTCAAATATGGAAGGAACTCCCATTTTACCACTGTAGCACTCCCAAATATGGAAATAGAAAGGCCAAATGGGAGCTCCCCTTTGGAGATGCTCTTATACCGTAGAGAAAATGAATGCATCAAGCGTTAAAGCTGACACAATAGCAATCATAAATGGAAAAACAAGAACAACCCATTTTAGCGAGCACATCCACATAGCAGTTACCTTCATGAAAGTTGTGCGCCTTCGATACCGTCTTGAACTTCCTTGTCAAGAACTTGAAATCATGAACAATAGGTCTTAGGGGAGGGTGATTATCCTGAAATCATGAACAATAGGTCTTAAGGGAGGGTGGTTATCTTGTGTTTTATCCTAAATCATATTAGCCACAATTTGGGAATCCAACTCGATATCCAAACAAGCACTTCCCTTCCAATGTGCAAGGTTGAAGCCATCCCTAAGAGCCCAAAGCTTTATAAAATATTATATGAGGTTCCTACACAGTAGTGGAACTAGGAGTAAAATCTGGGGGGGCAAGCCATTGATCAACATTTCCCCATCCTATATATATATATATATATATATATACAAGGAAAGTGAAAAGTGGCCCCCCTTAAAATAGGCTAGTTCCGCCACTGTTCCTACACCATGAGCAAAACCTTTTATCCACCTCCCCAAATGATTTCGAATAAAACCTCAGGACATTGCAGATGTCTACCGTTTGGTAAAAATAAATAAACAAACAAATATAAATATTCAATTTCAATCAATTACTTTGAATTCAAAAATGTTTTGACAACATATGAAGTACAAATTAAATTATTTAAATTCTACTTACTCATAAACAATTTATAAAAATTTAATTTATTAAGTGAGATTAGCCAAATCACAGCCTTTTAGATAAGGTGATATCTCTTGCCTCTCTCTTATAGGATGAAGATTGGAGGTTTAAAACTTTACCTTGACTTAAAAATGTAAATTGCTCAGGTCTATTAGCTTGGTGACATGTATCTTAACTTTAGGGAAAAATTTCTTAAGTTTAAGCACATAGTAAGAGTAAATTACTTTTCAAGTCTCAACAACTACTTTTTCATTGATTGATTTGAGTACCAATATTTTATAAACATGGGTTATAATTATTACTCAAACTCAAAATATAAAGATAATGCTAATAATACCTGTCGACTTATTGTGAAGATAAAAATGAGGACTCTCTTCAAACCCTAAAGCGCAATCTTTCGAAGAGATAGAGAGTCAAGAATTTTATAAAATACAACAATGAAGAAATTAAGACACGAGAAATCCTAAAAGTTTTGAATTATATTTAGGCATGTTTAAGCTCTATTCATGATCCTAATCTTGAACTTATTTGATCATGAGCATTTCATAAATCTGTTCATGAGATTAATGGAGTCAAACTTTAATCTACTTGAGATTGACTATTTGTTACACAAATCTAAATTCCAAACTCAATCTAGAATTGTTTAATAAGTGATCAATCTAAGTGAATTCTTATTGAACTTATTCTCAAGTTGTTAAGTTGTTAGAAATGATTTAATTTGCTTTCAATTACTACACAAAAAATGCTCCAAAAGAAAAATAAAAATAAAAATACTCAGAACGACGCCGTTTGAAAAAGTTGCCTTGTCATCCGCAGAGAGTCTCAAAATCCTTGAATCAGAGGTCAAAAGTGAAAAGACCCAAGAATCAGAGTGCCACGTGGATGGTCAAATATACCGAATCAGATAATTTAACCAACTGCAAAACGCCACGTATCCAATTGCAGAGCTCGAGGACTATTTGCGTAATATACGAAAAACTCCTTCCCAAAGTTTCATATTTCCACTACCGTCCTTCTCCCTTTGACACCAGTTCTCGTCTTCACCAGATGTCATGGCATGCCAAAACTCCAAGCTCTGCAATGGCACCTGGCCTTTCTCTCTCACCGCCTTCTCCTCTTCTTCTCTTTCCTATCTCTCTAATTTTTGCTCATTCAGTGCCCTATGTAAAGTTCCATAGATAAGAAAACCAAATAAGACTCTCTGTTTCTCTTTTTCTTTGAAAATCTCTCAACCAAACTCCAAAGCTGTATTGTTCTCAGGTCTAGACTGTTGGGTTTCTCGAGGTAAGCTAGACCCAGTTCATTTTTCACTTGGGTTTACGTTTTGAAACCCTAGTTTTTCCTTTTGCTCTTGCTTTTGGCTAGCTGTATCTCATACCCAGTTGTTGGCGGCTGCTTCTAACATAGGTAGAAGGGAGAATTGCTAAATATATTTTGTTTATAGAGTCAAGGTAAGTTTTCCTTCAATGGGGTTTCCCTAATTTTTTTATTTATTAATCTTTGTTTTCCTTATGTGGGTTTGAGTTTTCTGAGAACCCCATTATCATCTTTAGGGGTTTTTTGAGCTGCGTATAGTTGCTTAATACTGTTCAGCCTACTGGGTTAGTTGAATTATGAACGCTTATTGCTTGAACTTGACCTTTTTCAACTTGTGTGATGAAGTTGTCCTTTGAAATTTGCCATTTCAGTTGACAATCTTTTGAGTTCTCTCTCTCTCTCTCTCTCTCTCCCTCCCTCTCTCTCTCTCTGTGATCAGAATGTCTGCGGATACGCATTCTTTTGTGTCGTGGGAAGAACACATTATTTGTCATGAGCGGGGTAATCGTGTGGTTCACTTTTATTTGAAGGATGCATCAGGGGATAGAGTTCTTGCAGTTATAGGGACTGAGAGGAGTATAAGGCACATGATGTATGTCGTTTCCGAAGACTTCCTGCGTGTCTATGGGTCTGAAGGATCCATCAATGCATGCACTAAATGGCGAGCAAGAAGAGAGGTTGTTGACTGGCTCACCACGTTGGTCTCAAAGCATCGGCCGTCATTAGACTATTTGAGTATGTTCTGCTTAATTTGTGAGGATTCCCATTTTAGATTTTTGCAAACTATTGAGTGTGTATATATATATATATATATATATATATATATATATATATATATATATATTATTTTATTCTATACAGAATTGCAATTTGAAATTTTTTGTTAGTTGTTGGATTAGGTCAAGTGTTTTCACATTAGTTAGCTCATGTCACTGTGAAGCTGGTGAATATATGGTCTTACAAGCTTTAGAGTCAATATGTGGTCCTCTAATTTGTTATAGATAATGAGCTCTAGTAAGTGCTGTATTTATTGGCTTTTGGTATTAGTTTGAAAGAAATTGATTGTACTCTAATAATGTTTGAAGGGGAAGAAGTCTTTTTTTTTTTTTTTTTTAACAATGGAATCTTTCCGTAGTTTTTTACACTCTTTATTGTTGTAATCCTGTATGTGAATCATTTTGTATACCTCACGTGTATGGGGGTTTGTTGATCCTTTCATCAATATATAATATTTCTACTTGATAAAGAATTGAAATGGTTTGAATAATTTAATCTTTGTTTGATTTAAACCTTTTTTGGAAAATTGTCCAAAACATTTTAAATGCTACCATTGCAACCATGCTTAAATGTTTCATTCCTATCATTCTTAATTTAGCAATATTTTGTTCTCTAATTCAATGATTTTATTGTCAAAGTCATTTGTATATCTGTCATCCAATATAGAAGAACTATAAATTGTAATCTAGAGCCTTTTCTTTTTCAAGTCCATAAAATTTAGATGATATTCTCTCCTATAAATCATGGGATTGTTTTGGTTAATCATGCTGTAATTTATAGTTTTTCTGATTATGTTTTAATAATCTTTGTTATCCTTAGCAAAACTAGGGTTCTCTAATTCTGAGTAATTAGGTTATTTTTCGACTGTATTAGCTAGCCAGGTAGGATGCCACTGAAATTATGCACTGAATGTTCAGATTTATATTTTGGGATCAAATGGAATAGGAGCTTCACCCTCTGGCTTCCTTTTTATAGGCCAACTTTTCTTGAATATGGGAATGCATGTTGACATGAGTTCGTAATTTTTCATAACAGTAAACCAGAAGGGGGAGACTGGCTTGATCTGTTGAAAGTACTTTCCCTTTAAAAAGTGAATCTGAAATGTTGGCCAAAAAAGCTCAATAATGTTGTATAGGAGTATTGTTTTAGAAGGTTTTATTATTATTATTTTATCTCAAAGTTTTAGAATACTGCTAGCAATCTTTTTTGGTTACTATAGTAATATAGTTGTAGCCTTTCTTAAAATGAATTTTGATGCAAGGAGGATGATGGGTTATGGATCCAGGGAAATGTGGGTATCTTTCATTTCCAAAGTTATTTCTCCTCTTATGTTTGAGTTTTCTATTTTATTTTAAAGAGAAAACTAATCTATTTATATGCATGCATATTCAAGGAATAGAAGGGTTTTTTTTTTAGTGCATGTTTGTGTAGATTTCTAATTTCTCCTATTCTTTCTCACTTTTAATGAAATTTTATGCTTGCTACCGATATTATTTGTAGAAAGCTTACTTTTGTATTTTATATCAAAATTTTCTGTCTCTTCAACTCATAATCCGTCCATATTCCTTTAAACTCTAATTTTCAGTCTTAAACAAGCTCCCAAAATTATAAATTTCTTTTCCTCAAGAAAGTATTTTCTTAATTCTTTAAAAAAAACCCCAAATTTTCTTTACTTGATTTTTTCTCTTTAGATACAGTTTCACATGCATTGGACATAAACGTTGTCATTCTCATCCCTATCAAATTCAGCAACCTTGGAAGATGCCTACTTTTTGAATATTGTCATTTATAAAAGAATTAAGTACACAGGGATTTCAAATTTCACCCATTACAATATATGCTAGCATGACTGTATCCATAATTTTATTTTGTTACTATTTAGTATTTACTAATATGGATATAAAGGCAAACCTGCTGCAGATACATTATCAAGTGAAAATGATCCACTACACATATTTAGATGTATTTATTCTCATTTAAGAATGCTACTGACCAATCAGAATGCACCAAAAGAATATATATATATATATATATATATATATAGAGAGAGAGAGAGAGAGAGAGAGAGAGAG
>JAESVK010000203.1:1855304-1891128 GCA_017140935.1 Hamamelis virginiana | reverse complement strand
TATATATATATAGAGAGAGAGAGAGAGAGAGAGAGAGAGAGAGAAAGAGAGAGAGAGAGAGAGTAATGAATCAAGTAAGGGATACCTTACTTTATTAAAATCAGCTAATGTCCCATGACCATTAGATTTAATCCCATGGCCGAGAACTGACGGTCATGGGACATTAGCTGTTTTTAATAAAGTAAGGTATCCCTTACTTGATCATTTCACTATATATTTATATATTTTAATTTTAAAAATAGAACGTGCAAAGCCATGCAATATATTGTTAAACATGCCATTATAATGGAAGACAATTGTATGAGCAAAATAAATTGATTTGGTGTGACATGAAATATCATCACTTCTCACAGCTTCTACAACACTATCCACCACAGCCTCCATCATCGGAATCCGTCTTCCCCACTTCCTTACCAACTTCTCCGATTCATAAGCTTCAGAGAATATGCAGCCCAAAAGGATGCCCTCACATGGCCCTCCTTTACTGTCACTATTCATCTCCTCATACTTTCCTCTAACTGATAAATTGCACCACCCACATCCAGCCCTCTTTCAACTTTTCAAGACTCGTGTCAATCTTTCTTATCCCTGGTTTGGTACCCTACTCCTCAAACTTTCACCTCTTACAATCTCATCAACATTTCATTGCACTTGTCCAATGGCGAAAGCTTGTTGAAATAATCAAATGCAATATCTTCCCCTCCCTTAACATCTCTAGAAGCATAAACTATCACGCGGTCCCCAATGAGCAAGCACCTTGCATTAGGTTTGCATGAATGGTTGAGGAAGGAAGCTGATACCCATGGCCCAATGCCATTGTAATCTCTGTTCTTTCCCAAAACGTTTGCGGAAACTGCAAATTCAACGTGAGAATTTACATCCAAGATGCTTTAAATACTAACCATAGCAAGCTTTTCATTTAAAAAGTTGCTCTCCTCTGTTTCACGCCTAAATCGACTCATATCAGGAACCTCAAGCCCATCATCTGTTATTTGGTCATGGGCATGTTCTTAAATTAGTCTCAAATTTCTCCTTGAAGGTCCATATAGAACACAATTCTCTATTTCTTACTACAAAAGGAATTTGTTTTCTCCAATGATAAGGAAAAGTGACAATGGCACCTAATGTTTATGTCCTTTGTTGTTTGTTACATTGCCTTAACTTTAGGTGCATTTCCGTTGCATTTTCCTTTTTATTTTGTTTTATTTTTGTTTGGGAGGAAGGGGGGTGGGCACAATTCCTAATAGTAACCTTTTGTAGCACGCAGCATCATTATACTTTGGGTGTATAAATGAGTTATCATTGCTATATTTTTATGTCATGTCATGATGTTACAACAGTAGCATGATTGAATGACTTTAGACCCCCTGATTCGAGTTATTCTTCTCATAAAATTGTTCGCCCAACATACCTTTTCATAAAGAAATGTTGATGTTCGTTTGGAATACTAATAAGAATAAGTACAATTAATTGAAATAATGTTTTGTTCACACAATAATTGTGAGAGTTTGCATACCCTATATTAGGATATTATTAGAACACTCCCTTTGAAATATACTTGTGTCCAATGGTTTCGAAAGTCTATTACGTTGGAGCTAACTACCTAGGAGCTTGCCACCAAGGAGGGGTTATAGTTACATTGATTGGCTTTTGACCATGTGATTTGAAGAGTTATTTGTTGAAAAAGTTGTGTAGTAAAATTATGGTTCTAGTGTTCAAACTTTAAGAAGGTTTCTTGTGCACCATCAAAAGTTTCCTTCTTTAGATGGATGGCTGCTTGGGATAAATGCCTCATGGTAGATCATTTGGTTGATAGACAATGGATGCTTCCAAATGGGTGCACCATGTGTAATTGTGAATAGGAGTCTATTGATCAATACTTTATGCTGTTACACGGTCTTGGGTAGAACTCAACCCCAAAAACTAGTTCAAGAGGTGAGGGTACCCTCATGCTTATATACAGCATATTACTTTCATACATAGGCGATGTGGGACTTCGCTTCACACCCTCCCTCACGCGTAGTGTGCTCACTCGGCAGCACCTATCGCGTGCTGGCTAGGGACACGCACCTTACCCATCTCTTGGTATGTCGGCTCTGATATCATGTTACACGGTCCTTGGTAGAACTCAACCCCAAAAGCTAGCTCAAGAGGTGAGGGTGCCCTCACGCTTATATACAACACATTACTTTTATACCTAGGCGATGTGGGACTTCGCTTCACATATGCATCGTCCCCTTTCTAGAGAACTGTGGTCTTTCTTTTCCGTCTTGATGGGGTTAATTTCAATATTGCGTAATTCGGGCTTTTGTGAGTTTGGTGGTTTCAAGGTGGCTATAAGAGGAAGGTCATTTTGAAGGTGGCAACCTTTTGCCTTTTATGGTGCATGCAGAAGGAAAAATATAGAAGAATCTTTGAAAATAAACGATTCCCTATTAGGAAGCTCAAGGATATATTTCTCAAGTCCTCTTTTTTCGGATTAGCTCTTTACATGTTCTAAATAGACTTCCTTTTTTAGCCTTTTTGGATTATTGTAACCTGGCTCGATCTCTCTTGCCTTCCTTTGGGCTTTGTTCACCTTGGACTTTGCTTACCTTGCGTTTAATGCCCTGAGGCCTTTTATTTCATTTAAATGAATCTGATGGATATTTACTTCTTTTAAAAAATAAAAATAAAATTCAAAATGTAGAAAGCGCTATTACATTGGACCATCTTTTTAAGAAACAGAGCCTGCATGTACGTGTCTATATACGATTATACTTTCATAAGCTCTTTAAGACAGCTGTTCTTTTATCACATCTTAGTTGAAACGTCCACTTCTTCTTCGATGTTTCCAAACCTGTTACACCTGCACGAGAGAGAGAAACGAGAGCTGCCATGTGGTTGTCGACAAGCTTTCCGTTGCACTATCAATACTTTTAAGGGATTAGGTTTTATATCAGACCTCGCAATCTCTCATTTATCATTTTTTTTTTTTACCTCTCTTGCTTGCTTTGCACAATTGTTTTGTAATTCTTGTGTTTGTCATAGATTTATTTGTTTCAATTCCCAAAATCTATTACTTGCATGTTTGTTTTGCCTTTTGGAGTTTTAGAGCTTGATGTAGATCTGTTTTCTTTCCTCTTTAAATTTCTAATTTATAATTGTATTTTTCTTTCTCTTTACACCTTTTGAGACTTTTGTTATTTCAATTTGTATCAATTTTGTATTTGTATGCAAACAAACCAATACACGATCTAGTTATGGATTTCCCATGTCAGTTTAACACCGTTGATTATGATTCTCTGGTGCGTCAAAAGCAACTTTCTCCAGATCAAGGTAAAGTAGGTTGAACATGTTTAAATTCTTTGTTGGAACTTGATGCTAGTTGAAAATGCATGAGAACTTCTCTTTCTCAGTCTAAATTGATGGAAGAGGAATTTTTTTTTATTTTGTTTTGAGTGTTAGGGTTGGTGTGTAATTTACTGTTTGACTATATTTGAAGTAGCCAATGAGGAGAAAGGCAATTAATTGATTTTATGTGTGAGTTTAATGTGATAGTCATGCTTTAACTGTAGGAGGTCACCTATTTTTATAAGGAATATAATAGAATAGCCTTCTTAAGAACTACTTTTCTTTTTAGTTTAGGGGAACATATTACTTAAATAAACTGCCTAAGAGCATACGCAGTGGTTTCCAATTAAAGTTGGTGATCTTAATTAGATAAAGGAAGCTGTTTGGGATGTTGTAATAGGATTAAAATACAGTTTTCATCTTTAAAAGAATATGTAATAATGTAAGGTATACAATTATTGATAATAATTAAATTAGTGCTTGCAGTATCTGTTTCTTCTTTTGGCTAGGAATAGAAATGGGGCTAGCTTAATGCGCAAGCCTGCATTACATCCTTAGTTATTCCAAATTGAATAGGAATAGAAATGGGTGAATTTCTTTTTTGTTCAATTAACCAACCCCTACTCATCTAATTCTATGCATGAGTAGAGGTTCAGGTCTCACCCCTGAGTTGGTTCTACTTACCCAGTGTGATAACCCGAACCGAATTGAGCGTAACTGGTTCATGGCCGAACTAAACCAGCCTAAGGGAGGATCAGGTTGGCTTTAGTTTGGTTATCTTGTTGTGTGTGCACCCCTTTGGCTTATGTCTAGTGTGAGGTATTCTTGAGGCACCAAACTCATGCTTTGAGACCAGCTTCTCTTGGATATGTGCATGTCATAAAGTAACAAAAGGAAGAGCTTTTCACTATCGAATTGAGACTAAATCAATTGCTTTTCACTTAAACTTTTTTAATTTAGTTTTGTTAAACTAAATCTTGATTTCTCATATTTGAGACATAATAGGTGTTTAAGTAAACTGAACAAATCTGAGAAAAGCCTTGTGTCCCAGAACCCTGTAGAAGAATAGAATCCAATCTATCCCACAATCGCCTAAATAAAAAGCTTGTTATAGCTTTATATACTTGTATTGGGCCCTCCACCTACAAGTTTAGGCTTTTAGGTTGGAAACTTAAGATGGTATCAAAGCATTGGTCATCCACATGACAAGACCCAAATGAGCCTACACGTGACAGGGAGTGTAGAAGAATAGAATCCACTCTATCTCACATTGCCTAGATAAAAGGCTTGCAATAGCTTCATATACTTGTATTGAGCCCTCCACCTACAAGCTTAGGCTTTTAGGTTGGAAACTTAACACACCCAACTGGAATAAGTCAAGTAAATAAATTCTTTTCTTTCACTTGTTAGTTTTTTTTATCCTTTTGCATTGCAATATTCAACTTGATGAGTAGATTCAACTAAGCTATATCCAAATTATCTGGCTGGCTGCATAAATCCTACTCTGCTATTCTTCGCTTATTTCCGTAATATTTGTCAAACCATAGGCTATTAGCTCCTTTCTCACTACCGTATCCTTTTATCCCATTTCACTTTAGGCCTACCCTTGGCCTTTCAACACTGTTAAGCTGAACTGTTTTCCTTCTTACAAGTGTAGTTCGTGTTTTTACTCCATATGATGAAACCATCTCAACTTACTTTCCTTCCTTTTGTCCATTGGTAGTGCCATATTTACATTCTTGTGAATGTGATCATAATTTCTTTCTTGCATTTTCATCCATTAATCTTAAAATCCTCATTTTATCTACAGCTTTACTCATTCTATTTATATGTTGAGTCTAAGTTCCCAGCATTGTGTACCATAAAGCATGGATGGTTTCACACCCTTTTTTTTTAATAAAGTAAAATTTGTCACCAATCCTCTGGCACCTTCTATGATCAATGTCAAAAAAATAAATTCTTTGCTTGATAGGTGTATGTTGGTAATGAAACCCCAAGAGCACCTCTTCAGTTCATCAATCCTATTTACTGTCCCAAAAGGGAGGGTGGGAGATTGTTTTATCCATCCTTCTTGAAACTGTATAAGCAACATCCTTGTCAACTCTCCTCTATTGGACAATCAGACCAAGTTAAAGAAGATGGTTTTTCTTGGAGGTTTCTTGATCATCAATCTTTACCTCTATTTCTATTCTCACATTCCATTTTTTTTACTTCTTAGAATAAAAAACATCCTAAATTTCTCCATAGTTCTATTTTAGCACATGCCGTACCTTAGTCTCATCAATTAAACTGAGGTAATTTGTAAACAACAGACACTATCAGGCATTAGCCCCCTTCTGTTCATGAAATGCAAAATGATAGGGCTCAATGATGACTTATAATATGAAATATCTAGCATAGGTGGTTCTTATCAATTTGAGCTACTATAGAATGGCATAAATTAACAATTTGATGGCACTTGAGCACCTGATTGGAACTTAATTATTTTGAGCTGGACCTGATTTTAAATGGGAAGTTTGACTGATTGCCCAAAACTGAACTGATAGATAAGTAGGATCCTTCAATATGGAATCCAACCCTCATTAGCCCTATTCAGTGGGGTTGGACATGTGATGGTTTTGGTCTTGGGGTACCAGTTGATACCCCAATGTATGGTGGGTTTGATGCAGATGCCTGAATGTGACATGTTTGATGCTGTTATTGTTTTGGCATATTTCTTGGTGTTAATAATTTGAAGGCACTAGATATTCAATTTTGAAGAATTGGGTGCTGGCGTTGTGCGAGTTTGTGTATGTATATTGCTTCATATTTAATTCTCAACCTATCATCTCAAATGTGAAATATATACTCGTGTAGAAATTAAATGAGAATGGAAGCCTATTACATGCTACACCCTTTCATGGGTCGCAATGCTGCCATTGATTATTAGAGAAACATTCTGTGGTTTAATGTGTGCGTCATTTTTCACTACTTCTAATGTTTCCAAAGCCTTAACATCTGCCCATTATGGCATTAAGCTTGGATCCATAGTGGTCTCTCGCCACATACAAGTGGCTGATATATTTTCAACATTTATATCATATACTAACTTGCAGATGAAAGTCTCAAAAACCTTTAATGATCATCTTCGAATTAAACTTGCATTTCTCTGAGCATTCTGAACATTCTTGCCACAGATTCAGAGACAGATGACCTAGCAAAATCTCTGGGATCTCTCAACTTCTCAATGACTGGATGCAGTTCTTCTCAGACCAATCTAACCGATCAAATGGTATCCACCAACTGTAATTTTTATGTCTGCTTTTTAGATTCGTAAATATTCTTTATGATTATATTTGGATTCTCCATTTCCTATCCAGGTTCCAAGGAAGTTGAGAGTTCAAAGTTCAGACATTGTGTGGTCTGGTGCTGCTTGGATCTGTGCTAAACAGCTAGAGCACTACCCAGCTTTTTGTAGGAATGGAACTACCATAGCTGTAAGCATTAACACATTACTTATCTTTTCCTCTTTTGGTGGTGTTGCTTATCTTTTCCTCTTTTAGTGGCACTCTGATCCTTAAAAAATGTTCAGGTTCATTCCTTTGTATTCATTATGGCTGAAGCAGAAAGTCACTACCTTGGGTACTTAGAAGATTTGTACGAAGACAAGAAGGGACAGAAAAAGGTTAAAGTGCGGTGGTTTCATCACAACCAGGAAGTCAAGAGTGTAATTTCTCAGTTGAATCCACACCCTAGAGAAGTTTTCATCACGCCCCATGTTCAGGTGATCAGTGCAGAGTGTGTTGATGGTCCAGCAACCGTTTTAACTCCAGATCATTATGAGAAATGCTTGGCTATTGTTCCACATACGTTTTCGTCAGGAGTTTATATGTGCTTCAGGCAGTTAAAGAACAATAAGGTCAAGCCCTTCACACTAACTAAATTGCGTGGGTACACCAATCAAGCAATCCTCGTTTGTTTAGATGGTCCTCTTGTCTCCAAACAAAAAGGAAAGTGCCGTAAATCGAATGTGCAAGGCGAGGAAGAATTTCCCCACGAAGATCCTGCAAAGCATGGTGCTAAGAGGAATAGAAGTTGCAGAGAGCAGAGACTTGAAACTTCTGGTGTCACAAATTCAACCCCTGGGAGGATAACAAAATGTGAACCAACATACCCAAAGTTAAAATTCAGGTTATCAAAGGGACCAACGGGCATCAAATTTGTTGAGCCCCAGTCCCAGTGTCCTTCATCTTTCAAGGTTGGTGAGAAAATAGAGCTGCTCTGCCAAGATAGTGGCATTCGAGGCTGCTGGTTCAGGTGTAAGGTCCTGAAAAAATCTCAGACTCAGAAGCAACTGAAAGTTCGATATGATGATGTAGAGGATGCAGAAGGATCTGGCAATCTAGAGGTACACAAATACACTAGAAAACTAAATTTTGAATTTTTTTTCACTTGGGTTTGATTTGAAATGGAAGATAAAGAGAATGAAAAATATAGGTGGTGCTACAGGAAAATTAATCGCAACTGTTCCTTAGGAAGAATACTTCTTCATTGGGTCCTGCCACAGAACTACAATTAAGAACATATTCTTCCATTTATTAATGAATGCTTTGATAGCTAATTCGCGATTATGATGATTGGGTACATAGTCCATATATTGGTTAGACTTATAATTCAGGGGGTGATTGTTGATCTGAACAAAATCCAAGAGGTGGTCCATGATCCCATTGATTGAGTAGTCTGGATGTGTGCATACGTATTAAGCGCTTGCTTTCTGTTTTGTCTAAAGGATGAAATTTTGTTATTGTGGAGTCCAAAAACAATTTATGGTAGAAGAAAAGTATTTCTTGACAATTGCTCTAATGTGTAGGAATGGGTCCCTGCATCTAGAGTGGCAGCTCCTGATAAACTCGGCATGAGATGCTCAGGCCGCCTAACAATTAGACCACGCCCTCCTGAGGATTCTGGGTGCTGTTCTTTCAAGGTTGGAGCACCAGTTGATGCATGGTGGAGTGATGGTTGGTGGGAAGGTGTTGTAACAAAAGTCGACATCTCTGGAAAAGATAATCTGCAAGTTTACTTCCCCGGTATGCTCTAGTTTTGCAATATTGATGCATTTTATTTCTTTTATATTTGATTTTACTAGCACAGATAATTTATGATCAACAAACGATTGTCAATAGGTTCCCATGGTGACTTGTAAATTTTTCTGTGATTTAGGTGAAAACAGGTTCAAGACTATACAGAAAAGAGATATAAGAACTTCTAGAGATTGGGTGGGTAACAAATGGGTCGATATAGAGGCAAGGCCTGATATAATCTGTTACATATCTGCGACTGTCAGTCCTGGCGTGAAGATCTCAAAATGCTCTACTAGTGGTGGCTCTGCGCCACTGGATCAAAAAGTTCACACAGCTTCCAAACTTGAAGCAGTTGAAAAAGATAAACGAGAACTATGTGGTTTGGCCTCTGATGACCTCCTCGAAAATCGAAAGGGAGTTAACTTGATGAAACAGCCTCATGTCAGTGTCGAAGATGAAGATAACAAATGTGGCGGTAATGATGACAGCAATGCTTTTAAACAGGACAGGTCAATTTTGGAGGAAGATTTTGAATCTGCTAACTGGAAAATATG
This sequence comes from Hamamelis virginiana, assembly GCA_017140935.1. NCBI lineage: Eukaryota > Viridiplantae > Streptophyta > Magnoliopsida > Saxifragales > Hamamelidaceae > Hamamelis > Hamamelis virginiana. Next base: position 1,882,181 of record JAESVK010000203.1, on the reverse strand, counting down.
AAACTGCAGAAGCCGTATAAGTGGTCACCTAAGTTGTATGAATAGATACTGTGGCCAAGGTGTGGAGCAATTTTGTCTATAGATGATGAATCCTGAAAGTAGGATCCATTGATCTTGTACAGAAGATAGAGAGAGGTGTTGGCAATGGGGATATGCAGGGTATGATTCTCATTTTCTAACTTAAGGAGAGTTGGCAGGTGTACAGCAATTATCAGATCAGAAAATGTGTAAGGCTAGACAGTAGCTCGATTTACTCATTTATCGAGCGAACTAGTTTGTCCTTTTACAGCCGCAGCTAGAGTGCCAGCAACTTTTGGAATTGTCCTTTGCAGCATAGGTTTCTGTTTAAACTGTAGTTTTGAGTCAACTGTAAAGCTTATAAATGTAGTCTTTATTTAGGAAACATTTATAAGGTGCAAATTTCTCTCTTTGCTGCTGCTTTTTTTTTTTTGTTTTTACTCAATAAATCTGGTATGAATTTGAACCGAGGTGAAGCAAATTGCCAGGGAGATAATCAATCTCATGTGGTTAGTACCAAGAATGGGCAATCATCCAAAGTATTTGGGAACAAACCCCACCCCCCGCCCCCCCCCGCCCCCCCCCCCCCGGTTTAAAAAAAAAAAAAAAGAAAAGAAAATTCCTGTCAGTGAACATGTTGGATGAAACATCTTAGAGGATGTGTGATGATGACGACTGTACAGAGTGCTAATCCAGATTCATCTCTAGCAAGTGATGGCATTTAGAATGATGATGGCTGTACACAGTGATGGGATTGCCTAGGTTTAAGGAAATCTGATCGATGTTCAATAGTATCATCCTGTGGTTGCATTCATATGACACCTCACCATGGGCTGCCTGAGCACACCCATGTCTCATCAATTTAACTCAGGAAGGTCTCTGTTCTGTATGAGGTCTATGTTGGCTCACGAGTTCTTGGTCTTCCCAAGAATTGGTTTACAGAAGTCACAGTGCATGTTATGGTGCCTCTCGCAAGACCACCCATTGATCAATATCAGTCAGCCCATCACCATTTTCTGGCAACGGCAATAATGGCAATTCAAACACACACCACCCATGCACCCGAAAACCTAAAATAGAAAGGTAAAGACGAAATAATGACGTCCAAGATTTGATATTTCTTTATTTTTCGGAACAGAATGATTACAGAAGGGAAGAAATAGCATCTGAGGTTTAAGAAGAACATGAAGAATGAGACGGCAAGAAACAATGCATTTATGGGTGTGCAATCCCTTTCTTCACAAGCATATCATAAATCCTATCAATTTTGCTTGGATGCAGATTGAATAAGTGATGTGCATCAGATTTCTTAGTGACATTGCCTCTGAAGATTTCTCCTGACATGACTTCTTGCATCTTATGGTACACGGGTGGGGTTATCCTAATCTCGCAGCATAGTCGTTTCTCCTGCCAACACATTAAAATAGACTGTTTCAAAGAAAGCATCACTTGAAAACCAAGCAAAATATAAATTAGAACGTCCACAATAGCTTACATTGTAGATTATAAAGTGCAACAAGAAGCCAGAACATGCTTCTCCCAACTTATAGCACAACATTCAGCAGTTGGGTCAGTTGACATTTAAAAACAAAACATCCACCGCAGCATTATATAGATTGTAATGCTACCATATGGATGGATTTTTGGCCTGGATGCATCCAATTTAACTCATTAAACTAAATGGCCAGCCCACTGTGAAGGTATACCAGTGGTTGGAGGCTTGGCAGTAGATTTGGGAGAGTATATACAGATTAACACTGCAATAAATGGGTTCAAACCAATAGAAATCATAATCTAAAGTTCCAGCAAACCAATGAGTCCATCAAGAAGAGAGAGTGAGCTCAAGTCTAATCAATGTTAGGTGAACCAATGGTCAATGGCAACAGCATTTTGTTTTAAGTGGACATTTTCATGCAAGAGAATAATAGAAACTAGGAACTGCATACTTACAGTTTCGGACAGTAAATCTGCTCCAGAAGATCCCGTTATAGCAAAATCATTAGCAGAGGTTGGAGTACCCTGTCCTGCAGTTCTTGAATTTGAATCCTTTCCAACAGACTCAGAAGCCATGAACACATTTAGCCCTCCCTGACTACTTGAACCAACCTGAGCACTTTCCTTTGCTCTACGAGCATTTTCTTCTGCTTCCCTCTTCCTCTTCTGTTCAAGAAATCTATCCGCCTCAGCTGATGTACGACAACCAGCAGCTCTAGCTTCCTGCATAATTATTTTAAGGAATGCATGAGAGGAGATCATCAGTTCAATTTGATGATGCATCATTAATCTTCAGAACACCAGAACAAGAATGAAGAAGTCCAAATTAGTCTAAATAAACCAAGAAATACAAAGATTTAGATCAGTTATTCATTAATTTTATGAGTATGAAAAGCTAACTAGGAATGGGAACCAAGGTCGGTTATGGCGTAAAATTCTGACATTATGCAAGCCAACTTTCAAGAAAGACTAGACATGCATGTTAAATATGTTTTACAGTAATGCAGGACTAATTTATACAAATTTGTTACATGGATGATGTTGGTGTGATTTCAGGCACTAAGAGCTGATGGTCGACAATGACTGTATGTCTGTTCACAAAGTTGTTCATACGCATCAGTGTCTAGAACGCCAAGTTTAGAAACAATAAGGACCATATTATGAATAATATTTTCTAACTAATGATTGAAAACCTGAAAGCAGCCAAGATTTTTTTTTTTCCAACAGAAAAAAGAGCATTAAGTAAATATAGATGCCAAATGCCAGGCATGTATCATACCTTAAGTTCTTGAATTCTTTTCAGAGTTCGATGCTCCGCAATAACAGTCCGAAGCAAATCCTCATGCTCTTCCTTGGAATGAAAACGCATGAAGACATCATAATGCCGACATATTGCCTTCTCTTCAGGTGACAAGTCCTTCTCAAAAGGATTTGGATGTAGCAAATTTCTTTCTAGTATGAAATCCTTCCTGCGCTTCCTCTCATCAAGCCTGCCAATAAATTTATTCCATGAGAGAGAGAGAGAGGCATTGTAAATATCCCAATTCCCAATAAATGGCTACGTCAGAATGTACGGAACATTTTATCTCCAATCAACTAAAATAATTATAGAATATCGAAATGAATTATGACAGACAATATTCAGGTATAACCTGGCAACTTATAATATATTATTTGATAGTCTCAAGTCTCAACAGAACCATCAAATGCATTGAAGGCGTGTTAATAAATTTGTCAACAAATGAAGTGACAATATAGATTAAATTAGTCATCCTTTTTTAACATCATATCTTATTTTTAATAGAAATTTGAAATTATTATTTGATGCCTCATTTCATTTTGCACTTTGGTTTTTATGCTAAATTACTCTATAAAAAATAAACTATAGTGACCCAATACCTCTTTGAATAGATACGTAGCACTCGCAACTTCAGCTCACGGTCATCTTCAGTGTCAGTATCCTTGAATTCCATCTCAGCCAGTAACTGCTCTGCATCATTATCATATTCAGGATCAAACTCCTGTCTTTTAGGGTTATAACCACTCAACTCAATCAAAGAAGGACCCTCATTCCCTGAAGCAGTTGGTTTTTTCCCTCCAAAACTCCTGTCCATTTGAGGATCTGCCAGCAATAGGAAATCAAAATTATTAAATAAATGATTAATCAATTAGCGATTCTATCAAAAAAGAAAAAAAAATAGCAATTCTATTATAACCATTAGGTTTTGCCTGCTTCACCATATTGTAAGGAAGGTAGAAAATGACAATGAGCAACAATCTTGTAGTAAATTCCATGTTCTGGCTGGAAACCAGAAGAGGAGAAAACTCTTTTTATCAATTTCCTTTCTCCAAACAAGAATTTGACTCTTGGATCCTGATTTTTTTCCCTGGTTTCTCTTCGTTGAAAACACATGTCTAACATTGTAGAATTCTTATTTGGAGAAAAGAGAGATGATTATTTATAGAGTTCATAGCCTTCATTATATATATTTTTTCATTTTGGTAAACCCAAATAGAACACAGAAGTAATCTGGTAGCAAAACATTTCATTCCCATGGAATACCAAAACGCCCACCAAAACAGATTTGACAGCATTGCAATATTCAAAAGGAACATGCTGAATACTTTCTAGAGGTCCTTCAGTCAAATTTTATTTTGCAAATATCACGTGACTGGTCAAAGAACATCTTTGGATAGTATTCACTTTTGACATGGACTCACAGAAGCAGGAATCTATTCACTACATAAGAGGCTGACAACCATGACAAAATGACCAAGGTATAAAATTCAAGATATTGCATGATAACTGCTTCAGTCCCCATCCAAAACTCCGTTGTGAAATGAAAATTGTAAATCCATAGAAATGGCACCCTTATAATGGCGCTGGGAGTACCATTACAAGTAGGATAAAAGAAGCAGTTGAGAAAAACATACTTCATAGACTTTAAAAGTAAATGTCAAATAGCAACAAAAAAAAGAAGAAACTTTAAACAGAAGTCATGAGCAATCTACTGAAGAAATCATATACTACACCTTCCATTTTGATGACACTAGGACTATCCTTGACTTGGGCCATGTTCGATGCCTTCTTGACAGAAGCTGTCACTGCTGAATTCGTGCTGCCCAAACGGACCCCGGAATCTACCTCTGATGTAAAGGAAAAAGGGCATTGCATGTAAATTTCCATACCTATGAGATTATTTAAATGGTTACCTGGTAAATCATAAATAGGTACTCAAGACATGTGCCTTACCTGCATTTAAGCTAGATGGTAGTCGACCCAAGGGACCACCTTTATGAGAATCTTCAACTCTAATTAAATAAATTCAGAAGATCCGATGTAAGAAGACATAACAGATAAAACTAAAATAATGCATGTATAGAGGAGGAAGATGGACATACTTGACTCTTGAAGGAGAAAATGGAGATTCGTCCCTCAAAGTAAGCTCCCCGAGCAAAGAAAATCCTGCAAAAGTCATGAGCAATTGATCATGCCTGAAAGTATGAACTTTTTGAACTTTTTGCCTGAGCATCAACCTATCTATTAGCTTCAGTAACAATAAAAATTTTATGGTGCAAACCAAATGCTTATTAGTTGAATTTCACTATACATGCAAAGTAAAAAGTTTTTAACTAGAAGGAAAGAAGGAGAATAATGACTGATATTATCATAAACCTTTCTTGTCCTCACTGTGCCCTTTGGCCATTGCAAGAAGCTCCTTTCTATTTTTCCCGACAACATGAGACATGTCCTAGAAGAAAATTCATTCCACAATATAATTGCTATGGAAAACCATAACAAAACAACTGATGACTTTGTCTTAAAAAATAAATGGCATACCGGAAGAGGAAAGTATGGGGAGTTCATGTATACATTTGTGTAGTGATCAATACATTGATCTTTATTCTTTGTCCCAACATGCTCAGCAACTTCTGCCCAGTTCCCCAAGCCATACATTTCAGTTCCCTATAATTAGGACAATTTGTAGAACAAAAAAGACTACAAGTCACATTTTAAACCTCAACAAACAAAATATGATGATGTGTAAATCAAGAAGTATTAGTCACAACATTCATAGAGGGATTTGGGTAAAAATAAATAAATGAAAACACCTCTAGAAGCAATATTTCTTCATCAGCATTCCAGTCAGGAGAAATAAGCGGGAAAGATAAATTATCCTGTTGAAATGAAAATATACAAAGCATAAGCAAAACATGATGCAATAAATATTCTCAACATCATGATTATCAACATTAATTTATGACATAAGAAAAACTATATATTACAAAGCCATTGGCATGAAAATAAAGAATGAAAACATGAAAATAAAATGGTAAGCAATTGCTTGAACATCATTTAATCATGTTGTGTGCGTGTGTGTGTGTGTGGTGGGGGGTGGGGGGAAGCAAGTTGAATCGAATTGAAGGGTTTAGCCACCATAAATAGATCAAATCATTGTAGTAGAACTTATGGCCATTTTAGAGAAAACTGTATCCAAACCTTAAAATTCTCCACACCATATAACCCCCACAAGAATAGAACATAATTGCATCTTTTCTTGAAAATCAGAAAATTTCAATTACGAAATAAAAAATCAAGTTTACAATATTTACAACTATGGTAAATGCATCAACCTAACATCCGTTGCATGGGTGTGAAGCGGTACGGATGCTGAATAGAGATTAAATGGCAAGCCAAAAGGAATGGTTCCAGTTGAGAAAATTTCTTTCAATACTATAAAGTAAACTAAAATTTTCTACTTAAAATTTGTTGAGAAAAGAGGCAAAAGTTTACTTCAATAATTTAGGGAACAAGCATGGAGAAGAGTCACCTTCAATAGCTCAAGAACATGAAATAATTCTACAAATCAACAAGTGGTATCAAGAGAAAAACTGTTTTAAGAAGGGTGTTACAAACCATAACCCTGTAAGGGTGATTGCTTTTATGAGGTGTCACCTCAGCTCCAACAGAAACGCACTCTATGCATAGATCAAAATCAGGACACATAGCACATTTGATACGAATCTTTCCCGTAATGTCTTTGTTACAATAATTGCAGTGGTATAAAGCCCTTTTCCCTTCGCTTGTTCCTTGACCTGACTCATAAAAAATAAACGCGGGGAGAGGGGGGTGAGGGTGGAGGGGTGGGTAGAGTAAGACATAGGAGGGAGACAAACAAATAAAAACAAATACTTCTATGATGTGTGCAAATAAAAGGTATGATGGTACTTTAAAGAAGAAAAGCATATAAGCAGCAATAAGTATAACCATGGTGTTGGCTTCTAGACCAAGCATTTTCCTATTATATCATCTTTTTACAACCTGCTACAGCTAGGTCATCTACAGTCGTCTCACCTCTAAACTCATTTCATTTCACAATTACAATAAGGAAATGAAGTACCTGCAGCTGCAGATTCTGAGTTTTCTCCGCTTGGGGCATTCTTTTTTCTCCTTGATCTGCATAGAGAAAAACTAGTATTCAGATTAAAGCACATAAATGTGCCAAAGATAACTGCATTATAAAATACTAACTCAACTTGCTTATAAAAAAAAAAAAAACTAACTCAACTCAGATATAAAAGAAAACGAATGAAACGAAAATCTTGTGATCGATGAGATTAATGAAAATTTCAACATGAATGCCTAAAATAGTTGCAAATAATAATGCTAAAAAGTGAAAATTGTGTATGACCAAAAGCATTTTTGTGCCGTAAGCCAGTAAAGAAGTCTCCATGGGGCCAAACCGTGACTTTTAAACTCACCATATGCCATGCACTTATTTATCTGACTGATACAAAGAGAACATAAGGATGAATGATAACAGCCAGATTTCAACAGGTGTAATTGCCTACATCAGCAAAACAAGAGACTAAACAATAGCTAACTAAACGGTCACATGACTGATTGAGCAGTTCATATCGACCAAACACATGCAATAGCCAAACTGTGACCAAATAATGCCCAAATGGGCCATCCAACAGCTGAAGACCTGAAGTTGAGGGTCCACCATAATCAAAAGTAGTAAAATCAGCAGATAGTTGGCTTAGATTAGCCAAATGACCAAATGGACCTCAAACACTGATCAAGTAATCATTGATCAAGTAATCATTGGTGGCCGAACAATGAGCAGGCCTGAAAGCCTAATGGGTCACAGCGTAAAATCACAAAGGCATGCAAATATGCCCACTGCTAGGAACTTCTTTGTTCAAGGAAAAAAGTCTCCAACTGTAAAGAGGAGGCCTATCCTCTTAACCACATGAGGATTAAAATACCCATCAAAAAGTGGGACAAGTTTTCCCTTCAGCTCAAAAAGGAGGTGATCCTAATCAAAGCCAACATAAACGCAATTGTCGGTTACAAAGAGTAAAGTTTTTCATATAGACTCTGCTCTTTTGGGGTTTTTTCTTTTTACTTTGTGTGTGCAGGTGAGCGGGTGGATGGGCCTCTGAGAGGGTTGTTTCAGCTCTACTAAAAAAGAAACGAACCTCGTGGACTGCATCATGAGATGCCAAATGTGTCTATTAAGATAGGGCTTTTGTTTGTTCTTCTCTTGATCTTTTCTTCATGAATAAATGTGTAAAAGAGAGGTACATCTCCCTATAAATGATGAAATAAACCTTAGCTGGGTCACTTTAATGAAGATTTCCTTCCTGATAAAGTCAGATTATTTTCCTTACTTAGTTCAATTCTTTAATCAGAGGTAATCTCTCCCTAAAAGAGAGATTTGTAATTGACAGTCAGGCTATAACTCATCAGAGATAGAGTTCCCAAAGTAAGATAATAAGCGCCATCAACATAATGGGGTTTATTCAGTGATATAAATGGTAAGAAAATAAACACTAGGAATTCGTATTGTCAATCATATAGCTTGACATGTCTTTATCTCACCAGAGCCAGTTTTGCCGAATTCATGCCAAAGCCTAGGCTACTTTTCATTTTTTCAAGATTGGACAATTGGATGCCTAGAAACTATTGGGCAAGGCACTCTCTTGATATTATGAAAGCACATCTACAGTCACTTGTCTCAAGAGAAATTGCTTAAATTTTGGTCGGTAATTAGGATGATGAATCAACACATAACACTTATTTAGAATTTATTAGAAAAGAAATTCAATAATTTTATCATTATATGCCTCAAAGGTGGTATAAAAAGAGGATAGATAAATAAAAAAACAGACAAAGATTCAAACCAACCTATCAAGGAGAAGAGTATTAGTCGTCTCTCTCTCTCTCTCTCTCTCTCTCTCTCTTTGAGGTGAATTTCTTTTGGACAGTTGAGATTGTTTCCAAAGTTTGTAAAGTATCACTTTATGTTATTTTGTGATGTTTGCTGTAATAGAACCCTAATACAGTTACTTTTTGAGATGAATTATTTTATGTTAGTTGAGAATGTTTTCAAAGATTGTAGAGTACATTCCAAATTGCAATACTCGCTTTGGTAGGATCGTCATCATATATTAAATAGATATAGTATTTTGTTGAAATTTCATCCCTTCATCCCAGATTTCAACTTTTCATTTTATTCCCCTTGTTGTTCTTGTTTTACTTGTATAGTAATAGAAATTTATTAGAAGTAATTCTCTTACCACAAGTATCCTCTAATATATTCATTATATTCAATAAATTGAATAACAATATATGATAAGGCAACTATTTGGCAATAAAATAGCAACACATACAAAGTAAAACAAGTTATTAGAAATGAGATGTACTTTGGGCAACTGCCAAGGCAATTGGGCTACCACCAAGGCAGGCAGCAGGACATTTGAAAACTATGATAAGAAATTGAGGATAGCAATATAATCCATACCATAGAACACACAAATAATGGCAGAACCATAGTTACCAGTTAGGAATGCAGACATGGAGCATGGCATAGGAGGAAAAAAAAGGAAACTTTATAAGGGTAATTACTTTAGAGACAGCTAAACCCTTAACAAATAGCTAGGCAAAAACGCATAGAACAAATTAAGAAATATTTGGTATTTCTCAAGATTTCGCATCACTAGGAAAAAGAAATGCCAAAAGGAAGAAAAATATCACTTCTCTCTGTTATTGAAAAATCACATCCGGAAGTGGGTTTTACTAATATATTTGAAAATTATATTGTCCACATGTTTCGGAAGCAAGAAACTCGGGAGAAGCTCTGGATAGATGTAGGAAATTGAGTTTTCTGTAATCATTTGAGTACCAGCTATAAATAAAAAATTCTCCAGTTCACATTAAGGCCTTCACAACATTATCAGAGATTCTAGTTTAATCAGAATACATAGGATACGACCAAATTACACTCATGGATAAGCCCAATTATGATACAAAAACTAAAAGGCTATCTCAGCATATAAATGTATTCCCTTTTACCCCTACTATGCATATAACCCCATTTTACAGTACCCCAATTCAATTCTCTTCATTTTATGAACACCCATAAGATTTTATGATATGAACTATAATCCAGTAGTAAACTTTTACTCCTACACACCATTTCACAATTTCTTGATGTTGTTCCAAGTAGAGCAAATACCATTCTCAGTACATATCACACAGACTAATTTGAAACAAACATTGAAATCAGATAAATTTTTTTTTTGAGTGGATGGAAGATGCAAACCTCTGGGTTGGGTCCTCGTCTGCAGAATGAAAGTTCCCACGAGAACGACCCATTTGATTTTTGAAGTTGAAAGAGCGCAGGAACACCTGTATGGATGTATTTGTTCAAAGAAAGAAGATATCTACATATTGACAAGAGTAAATGAGGACAGCAGGGAGCTCAAGAATCGAGATTCATGAATTTGGGAGGTTTTCGCTTCTTTCTTTCTGAGGATGGGAGTTGAGTTCTTCTTAAATTCTTTGGGCCGAGTTCTGTCTGAATTCTGTGTCTTGGAAGGAAGGTGGGTTTGGATGGACAGTGACGGTGTCAGTTAAGGGAAATTTTGGGCTTTAAATTGGGTTGAGTTGTTTGGATACTCTCCCATTTGGGTTTTTTTTTTTTATGCCCACTTCCGGAATTTGGATTCATTATAGTCTTCTAAAGATGGGTAAGATCATTCGCAAACTCTATCAATTTTCTAATTAGGGCTCTACTTCATGAGAACAAAAATTTTTTTTTTTTTTTTTTAATGAAGAAAGTAAGCATGTTAGTTATGAAAATTTTAGGGCTTTAAATTGGGCCGAGTTGTATATATACTCCCCGTTTGTATGAATTTGGACAAAGTGCTGGTTTGAAATCTTAGCTGAGGTAAATCTTGGATTATCGAGTAAATAGTTCAAGACATTTTCATACACTCCGAGAAGGAGAAAGGAAAAAGAAAAAAGAAGAAAAAAGTTATAAGCTTAAACTAGTTGGCCACCACCCATTTTGTATTCTCATTCTTTTCTGTTTTTTTACCCGAAGATATACATCACTAGAATTAGTGGTTAGTTGTTAATGGAGGAAATGAGGCAACCAATGGACCAAGAACCTCATCTTTGAGGAATGGAATCCGGAACCTCATTCCATAAAGGGAGAAATATGAACCATTGAATATTTTTTATTAAGTCATTGAATTCATTGAATTTAAAATAATTGTTTTTCTAGTATCTCTCATTGAAAGAAGGATTCATCCCAATCCTATCACCCTCACTAAGCCTTTATATTTTGAAAAATTGTGCCTTCTATTTGGCAAATATTAAGTTCAGTCATTAGAGTACGTTCGATTGGATAAACTATCACTTACTTTTAAAAGTAAAAAGATGAAAATTTTTGTGCGTGTAAAATATTAATAGTTACTCTTAAAAGTTATGATAGTAAATTTTTTTTTTCCTTATTAGAAACCTACAATTATTTCATATATTTCTTAATATTAATGAATAGATATTGATGTACTTGTATGTGTTGGAATTCAAAATTTCTTTTTTAAAAATAAGGATACATACCATTGGGCTAAGGATACATGCCATTGGGCTAAATATGCATACACAAAACTTTTAAAAGAAATTATCATTAATATGCATACACAAAACTTTCATATTTTCACTTTTAAAAGTGAGAGTTAAGAAGATATAATTTATGTAATATTTTGGATCATTTCCTTATCCCATTTTGGCAATTTCTTTGCAAGTTTATCGAATTTCCTGGGATCCTAACAAGATCCTTTCGCCTGTCAATTTAAACAATTTCCTCGCAACCACTGTAATTATTTATTTTAGTATAAAACAAAACATCAGAATAGTTGCTACAATTACAACTTGAAACCTACATTCTTCCCTCTTGCACACTTGCAACCATCCCATAATTGTAACCCCTATTTTCAAATTTAATACACATTTTTTCTTTTCTTTTTTTGGAAAAATGATGCAACGAAATATTAATAACAATCTCACCAACAACGAACAACCTTCCAAATCGATGTTGATGTGTCATAAAGACAATATCAGGAAAATAAGGAAAAAGAATGAAAACTCTCAATAAAATTTCATTAATTCATAAACTGATTTGTGAAGAGGGCTACAAGCATATTTATACTAAAACAAAGTCTAGAAACCCTAATAGTGATAAAATAGGAAAAAACTGAAATAAAAGGAATTTTGCCAAAAATGGAAATATGTGAAATAAAGCCAAAATCTGCTAATATATTTCGTAAGGATCGCTACGGAATCAACAGTTCGCCAAACAGACTTCTGTAGGAAAAGTAATTGATAGGCGAAATCTTTCCATAAATAGCAAAATAACTAAATCGGAGGTCTAAACGAAGGAATTTAGCCAAAAAGTGTATGCTCATCTCGCCGTTTTCGTTTAGACTACCAATTTTTGTGCAATTCCGTTGCTGACGATTTTCGATTCTACTAGTCCGTTTTCTGATTTTATCCCAAAATCGCCTCTGAGCCCTAACTCTCGGCCCGTTTGGAAACAGAAGCAAAAAAGAAACAGAATCTAGAGAAACAGAAGAAAAAGTCAGTTGCGTTTGGATTGTATTTTAAAGTGCTTTAAGCACTAGAAGTGCTTTTACTGCCTGTTTAGATACCATATGAAAAAGTTGCTTATAATCATGAATTGACACAATTACCCTTAGCAATAAAATTAAAAATAATTTTATTTATAATTGTAAATAATATAATATAAATAATATAAATATAATATAAATATAGTTAATAATAAAATAATAAATAATATTTTATTTAAAATTTAAAATATTAATATAAAAGGTAAGTGTGAAGGTTTATAAATATTAATATAAAAGTGAGTCAATGATGGGACATGGAATGAATAAATTTTGTTAGAGTTAATTGTTAAAGGGCAAAATGGGTATTTCAATAATTAAGTTCCCAAATGCCGATTCTTTTCTCCGAGAATCAAGTCAAGACCTGCTTCAAGCAAAAAGCAGATATTCTGCTTTTTTGGTGGGGCCCAGTGATTCCCGAGTTTGCCAAACGGGACTTGCTTGTGCTTCTTTAACCCACGAGCAGTTTTTGCTGCTTGTAATTCTTTATCTAAACAGCCACTCCGCTTGGACCCTTTTTTCTAGTCCAACTAATTCATAAAATCTTAAGCCATAAGTTCAATCTGGCTTGCATCGGAAAATGATCCAAAAAATTCCGAAAATAGTTTTTATCATTTCAAATGATAAAATCCCTTACCAAAAAAATCCTTTAATTTTTTTTTTTTTTAGTTTCATTTTTATTTGGGTTGACCAAGTTTGGAGTATGGAACAAGCATACGGCCAGGCAACTTTGCCTTTCTTGTGGGGGCGAAGGACTGCCGACCTTTCTTTTAACCTGATGTCTCCCAAAGACGACGCAACGCGATTTTCTTGGTTCATGCCATTTTATCCACAAGAACGTCACTCCTAACGTCACTATGATTGTTCTGTGCCCATTTTTATAACATTTCCAGGAAAGCTATAATGTGGGACTACTCATGCGGTATTTCATGAGCTTCCTCTTATTTTAGAGCAAATTTCAAAACACACCCATATAGGAAAGACCTAATCAAGGTTAAATCTACAAAATTTTATTATAAAGTAGATCAAAACTTAATCGGTTCAGAGTATTTTTCATTTTAATTTTCATAAACTATTTTTGACGTATTTGTGTTTATTTTAACATATTTATCATGGGTGCGACACAATTATTAATGCTAGCCTTAAATGTTAACATAGTCCCATTTTGTAACTTTATATTGATACTAGTGACCTAAAACGTTCCTTTCATGAACCAACCATAGTTGGCAATTGTTAAGTATATTTTTTTTGGACAATTTAGATGGAGTAGATAGTGATTTTGAGAATTGGTAGTTGGAATTTGAGAATCGGATGTGATTCAGGTGCAAAACATGATGTATATGCAGCTCACATTACGACCGTCTGTGCCGCACGCTTGAATCAGACCTATATATGTGTAAATATTCACATGTCATGAATTATATGCTCAAAATAGCTGAGAAAAAAAATGAAATAGCTCATGGTAAGAGTGATGAGGACCCTCGGACTCTATCCTAGCTCTTATTGTATTTTTATTTTTTTATTTTTGGGTAGTTAAATTTCTTGACTGCGCGGACCGTGTAATTTCGATGAAATTTCCGATCACCACTCCATTCTCTGTCCTCACCAAGTTTATATAAACCACACCTTTAACTCTCCAATACCACCATAACTCCCAACTCCATTTCTCTCTTCACTACCAATCGTTCTTTTTAATTTCTTCTGTAATTTCATCAATCTTTCCACATACAATCAGCTCAAGAAGAGAATTAAGCCCACCAAGCTAGAGTGTCTCAAAAACAATGGCAGCTGCTTGTATCGACAATTCAAGAAACAGAACTGCAACCACTTCATTCTGTTTAGACTCTGATGGAGCCCAAATCAATATTTCAGTCTGCAAATTCGTCAATTTCTGTGAACTCAGTTTCCCAAATCTTGTTTCATGCAAGAAAATCCCAGAAAATGCTTCTAAAATCACTCCCCTCCATGAGGTTGAAGACGAAGAAGAAGAAGAAGAAGAAGAAGAAGAAGAAGATCTCTGGCTCAAAATTAGAGAGGAATCTGTATCTGATATAAAGCAAGAACCCATCTTGTCAAAATACTATTATTCTTCCATATTGTTGCATAATTCACTAGAAACTGCATTAGCCAATCACCTAGCAATGAAACTGAGCAATTCAAGTCTTGATAGTGATACTCTCATGGAAGTTTTCTCAAGTGTTTTCACCCAAGATTTCGATATACAGAAAGCCATTAGAGATGACCTCAAGGCAGTGAAAGAGCGAGACCCAGCTTGCATCAGTTATGTCCATTGTTTCTTAAATTTTAAAGGGTTCCTAGCATGCCAAGCTCATAGAGCAGCACATAAATTGTGGTCACAGGGCAGGATTATAATGGCATTACTAGTCCAGAGTCGAGTTTCGGAGGTTTTTGCAGTGGATATTCATCCTGGAGCAAAGATTGGAAGGGGAATATTACTTGACCATGCCACCGGAGTTGTGATTGGCGAGACGGCAGTGATAGGAGATAATGTTACAATTTTGCATAATGTGACATTAGGTGGTACAGGGAAGGTTTCTGGGGATAGACATCCAAAGATTGGTGATGGGGTTTTTATAGGTGCAGGAGTAAAGGTTTTGGGCAATGTTAGAATAGGAGAAGGGGCTAAAATTGGTGCAGGGTCAGTGGTGTTAAAGGAAGTGCTTCCTGAAACTACTGTGGTTGGAAACCCTGCTAGAGTGGTGGGAGGGAAGTAGAGACCAATTTCGTTCCGGATTCATAATGGATGATGCCAATGAATTTTATTTATTTATTTATTTTTATCTTTACGAATGTAAACAAAGAGCTATTTTCTTTAATTAATCCTCCTGGTTTTGTGCATAGATTCTGTACATTTTTTGTTATTGAAAAGTCATATTATATTCAATATATTGTAGTATCATTTGAATAATTTCTTTAATTAATACTATCAAGGGACATGCACATGATTGATTATGTGTACAGGAGGCTATATATAACTGGTGTGCTGAATAATTTCTTCATAAATAGAATGCCAGACTTAACCTACGGAGTTGGCAACAAAATTAACTTTGACAATGAAGACTGTGCACTAGTCCCCATTTGTGGGGCTCTATAGTCGAATTGCTTAAAGCCATTTCACATTAGAGTGTTGATGAACGGATTAAAATTTTGTCGATCCATTTCACATTAGAGTCCTCTTATTAAAACTTAGGATAATCTTTCCCTTATGAACTTACATTATAGTTGATGTGGCAGTTGCAATGTCAGCCACTTACCTCTGTATTTTGCTGTTATTGCATTATTGCATTATCTACTATAGTAATTGACTAATTGGTAGGCAAAATGGTTAAAATTGTGGTCTGTATTAGCATTTTATCACACATAATTGACCATTCAAGAGTTCCAAGCATGTATACTCTGCTTGAAATTAGAAAAATACTAAAGAAAATGCACGAAAGCAGATATTTTAATTTTTATGAATTATTTTTTCAATACAGTAGAAAAATTAAGGTTTTGATTTGGCTGGTTTGTTCCCTTTGCTGAAATTTCTTCATTTTTGATTAGCAGGCTGAAGTCTAAACTAATAAAGATGCATAGGAGTGCAGGCAAGATCCTAGGTATCATTGTCAATGAGCATAGAGAAAACAGAAGCAATAAAACTAGCAAGGGTGAGTCGGGGAAGAAGATCTGGTTCATGTTTCTTCTAAGAGTTCAGGAGAGCGGCGGGCTTGAGTTTTTCTATCGCAAATCAACAACATTAAAGCTGTCATTTGGGTTATATTTTTAGAGATATACAACATTCATTCAGGACATATTTTAATCAGGAACTGATACTTCATCGACGATAATACAGTGGACAATATCAGAAATGATGAAAAACCGAAGAGTGATGGAGAAGGCACAAGTTGATGTAAGACAATCCCTGAGAGGAACAAAAAGAATCCATGAGGCAGATATTCAAGTATTAAGTTACTTAAAATCAGCGATCAAAGAAACTCTAAGGCTACACCCTCCAGTCCACTTGTTAATCCCAAGAGAATGCAGGGAGCAATATGGGATTGATGGATCCAAAATACCCATCAAAACCAAAATTGTCGTTAATGCTCGGGCGATTGGAAGAGATTCTGAATGTTGGCATGATGCTGAGAATTTTGCTTGTTTATGTCAAAATAAATCAATGTCCTTAGAAAAGCAAGTCCTCTCCAGCAAGTGTTCTGTTTGTATTTTACATTTTATCTTCTTGTTCTTGTTCTTGACTGTTCAATTGGTCATGATCAAAGGTTTTGTGCAGTGTTAGAATTGAAGAAGGGGCTAAAATTGGTGCAGGGTCAGTTGTCTTAAAGAACATCTCTACATCAGAGCGTATAGGTTTACAAGATAAAATGCCATCTAACACTAAAAACTTGGAAAATAAAGACAAAAAAAAAAAAAATGTATGCATTGCTATTTGGTCCAGCCACTGCAACTCATCACCTATATTATGAGAGGTGGAGTACAATTTTTTTTTCCTTTTTAAAGAAAGGAGTTTTCATGGCCTTTTTTAAAAGTAGAGGAGGTGTCAATGTGATTTATCCATTTCTTTTCTCAATTTTCCTGGATTTGTATAAGGATTTTGTGCCTTTCTATTAATGTAAAAATTAATTTTATAACCAATATATGGTAGTATCAAATCTTGAATTAAAAGAGCATCTTTATAATATAAATATGCTAACAAACACTAAAAGTCTTGGAAAATAGAAAAAAAAAGGGATACATTAACATTACTATCTTCCTCTAGATTGATAATGGTCCCGAGATGGAGAGGGGTCAGTTTAAGCATACATTATTATCTTCGCCTAGATTGATAATGGTCCCGAGATGGAGAGGGGTCAGTGTAACCCATTGCTTATACTAAGAGAGACAGATTAAGATTTTTTTAAAATAAAAATATTGCTATATGTCCCATCACTTTTGTCCCAAATTGCGTCCTAACTTGCTTCCCAACTCATGTGACCGCTTTTTCTATTCAATATATTATAATATCAAACCGTAAATTAAAAAAAGAAAAAAGAAAAAAGAAAAAGAAAATAAAGAAAAGAAAAAGAATCTCTGCATTGGAAGAGTCCAACAATATAATCACAGCAAGCATGCAGGCTTACAAGTTATAAGATAAATATGCTAGCAAAACCACAAAATTCTTGGATAAGAAAAAGAAAAAAAGAATACATTGCTAGCTCTTGTTTCTACCCTTTCTGCAATGGAACTCCAACTCCCCTTCTCTCTCACCACTTTCCTTCTCCTCTTGCTCTTCATTTTCATGTTAGTAAAGCAATGCAAAAGATCCAAAGCTAAGAACACACTTCAAAAATTTCCTCCAGGGCCATGGAAGTTACCTCTCATAGGAAGCATGCACCATTTAGGAGGCTCACTCACTCACCGTGCTCTCAGAGAATTAGCTCGAAAACATGGACCCTTGATGCACCTACAGCTTGGTGAGGTTTCTGCTGGTTGTATCTTCACCCAAAGTAGCCAAAGAGATAATGAAGGCAAATGATATCGCCTTTGTGCAAAGGCCAGAACTTCTTGCCTCAAAGATTTTCTCCTATGGTGGTACAGATATTGCCTATTCTCCATATGGTGATTACTGGAGGCAAATGCGAAAAGTTTGTTTGTTAGAGCTTCTTAGTACCAAGAGGGTGCAGTCATTCTGCTCTCTTCACGAAGATGAGACTTTGACCTTCATTGAATCCATTCGTTCATCTGCAGGATCACCAATCAATCTTGCTGAAAAAATTCTCCTTGACAAGTGCTGTAACATCCAGGGCAGCTTTTGGTGCAATATGCAGAGACAAAGATGCATTAGTATCGATGTCCAGAGAAGCAATAGCATTAGCAGGAGGTTTTGTCATGGCTGATTTATTCCCTTCGCTGAAAATTCTTCATTTGATTAGTGGGCTGAAGCCTAAATTAATAAAGGTGCATAGGAAACCAGACAAGATCCTAGATAACATCATCAATGAGCATAAAGAGAACAGAAACAATAAAACTAGCAAAGGTGAATCAGTAGAAGAAGATCTTGTTGATGTTCTTCTAAGAGTTCAGGAGAGCAACAAACATGAGTTTTCTATCACAACCGATAACCTTAAAGCTGTCATTTGGGTGAGTGTTTTTGCTATCATTATATTTAGGACATGCTTTATTTATTCAATGGGTTTTGGCTATTTATTCTGAGTTCTATGTTTGATAGTTAAATTTTACCCAAGACAGTCGCCTTTTTGAGTTTATTCAGCTGCTTTAAGGCCTGTGAAGTCTAATTGCTAAGAACTTGGTCTTTAGCTCACAGCCTAATTGCTAAGCCTGTTCAGAGTTCAAACTTTGTTCTGCAATGGGCTCAACACAGATCACCTAATGCAAAGTTGCATAAGGTGCATCTTATAACATCATGACTGCATATATGTGTGTGTGTGTGTCAATAATGGTTTGCAATATTCATCCAGGACATGTTTTCAGCAGGAACTGATTCTTCATCGAAAGTAATAGAATGCGCGATGTCAGAAATGATAAGAAACCCAAGAGTGATGGAGAAGGCACAATCTGAGGTAAGAAAAGCCCTGAAAGGAAAGAAAAGAATCCATGAGACAGATATTCAAGAATTAAGTTACTTAAAATCAGTGATCAAAGAAACTCTAATGCTACACCCATCTGCCCCCTTGTTACTCCCAAGAGAATGCAGGGAACAATGTGAGATTGGTGGATACACCATTCCTGTCAAAACCACAGTCATTATTAACGGTTGGGTGATCGCAAGAGATCCCGAATATTGGCATGATGCTGAGAATTTTATTCTGGAAAGATTCAGCAGCAATTCTGTTGATTTTAAAGGGAATCACTTTGAGTTTATACCATTTGGGGCAGGAAGGAGAGTATGTCCAGGACTATCATTTGCTGTAGCCAATATGGAGCTTCCTCTTGCTCAATTACTCTACTACCATTTTGACTGGAAACTCCCTGGTGGGATCAAGCCAGAAGATCTAGACATGACTGAGGGCTCTGGAGCTAGTGTCAAAAAGAAAAACACCCCATATTTAATTGCCACCTCTCCTACTCCTTCACTTGATGATTCAACTTGACCCATTGTGAGTAAATGATAAAGGATCACAAAACAAATTTGAGTCCAATTTAATGCTTTCATGATTTTCTCTTCTTTGTGTTAAATCAAATCAATGTCCTCAACTATGTAACAATTAGAATAAAACAATACTGTAAACATTATCTGTATAATTAAAACTTAATGAGAAACTACCTTGGTATTATCTTGTTAATCTTTCCTTTCTGATATTTGGTTTTACCAAGGGTTCAACTCTGTTTGAGTAGTTTTTTTTTTTTCCCTCTCAGCTAGTCTTCTAGGACAGATAAATTGTTAGAGCCATGCTTGATTATCCTGATTATGATAACCATGATCTCATGATGGTTATCAATCCAATCTCCAAAGTGTCTCTCCAAGGGCTTCAATTTTATCAATGTGGAGGTTCATAAGAAGGTCATTACCAGTGTTGGTCCTCCCAAACCGGGTCCTAGGTCGGGTGAGCTAGATACTGTCCTAAGTTTCATAAACTAACATAATTCTGATCACGAAATCAATGGCCCAAATGTTATATCGAATTTTCTGGTTCCACTTCAAATAATCATATCTCATATGGGTTTTCTTTTTAGGTTAGATATGAATGATGGAGCAATTATGACCGTTTAAAATACAAATCTAATTTAGGATCACAGGGTGCCTCATTTTGATTTCGGTTGGTCCACGTGCTCCAAATAATCTTCTAACACCTGTTCCACATCATTTAGTCTATCATTTTGATTGGAAGCTACCCAATGGAATAAAACCAGAAGATAGTGAACATAAATGAGACCTTTGGGCTGACTATGTACAGGGGAGTTCCAATCTTTTCTTAAGTTCCAACTCTGCACTTCCCTGCATCAACTTAACTTCCTTGTTTGGTTAAAGGGAAAATGATCATGAATCCACTGTTGACTGCCAACTCTGCATTATTAAGATATTGCAAACAAGTACTGCCAATGGGCTCTATATTAGACACTTGCTTGTTTGTTTTAAGCAGAACAAATCGTCCAGTTAATCATACTTCTCCAACCCAAGAACCGGAGCCCATTGTAATTGAAATATCGGTAGCATATGCTTGTCAAGTCGAGTTATATATTTTATTTTTTGGGTGCTTATGCAAAACATAATGTCAAAAATTTTCTGAAAAAAATAAATCTTTTTAGGTTTTTCATGGTTGTCTTTTGTTTGGTTTTTGAAAGTTCTTAGTTGCCTAATTTATAGTATAGGAGTATAGGAATGTATTAGTAAGTATCTAACTTAGTAACTTGCATATGTTATTACTTTAAAGTGCACAAATATAAGTATATAACTATGTTAGATTGTATATACTAGGATAGTGCAAAAAATCATTCGATTGCACAACTATGACCTATAACTTACATAAATGAAATAACTGCCGTTAAAAAAATGGTGATATTTTGAAGAACAAATAAGTTGCATATTTTCACAATGACATATTTCAAAAACCAACCGTCAGATCATTGTGATTTTTTGCAGACATGACATACAGAGGAAGAGCATCTAATCCAACGGTCAATTTTACGAAATGTCATCTAAAATTAGCCGTATAGAGCCGACCTTACGCAACTTTGCGTAAGGCCGGCCTTATAGTATCATCCCTATATATATATATATATATATATATATTTGTTCTTGTGAGGACTTCTTAATACGAGGACTTGGCTTTTTGGCCAATGTAAAATGGGTATTTTGAAAAACTAACCGTTGGATTTAATATTCTTATGGTGTATGACAGGTGTGCAAAAAATTACAGTGACCTGCTTTTGACCGGACCTGATAGGAGACTTAGTCTAGTGCGTGCAAGCCGACCCAGGATACCCTTACCACCACGAACAATTTATGTGACAAGAAGGAGAGAGAATCTCAGAGTAGATACTATTATAGGCATTATGCATTTTGAAGTGGATTAAATGACATACATTTAAGTCACATAATAAAATATTTTATTTTATATCGCATCAATTTTGTGTTATTCTTTTATCAAATATGGCCACCCTTACACCAAATAAATAGTAAATTAATATTTTTGTCCGGATTGGAACCAAAATCTTTTTGAACTATGGAATTTGATGCTGCTTAGGATCCTCTTCCCATGCTATTCACAGTATTCTATCCACAACAGTACAAGTGAAAAGGGAATCATTCAAAATAATTTGCAGATTGAGGCATGCTGCAGGCAGCAAGAAACTTTCTGATCATCTGATTTTTTCAACCTACACAGCTTACTGGTCGATCAATCAAAGTAGTATGGGCTGTGCGTCTCAATCTTGATTAGCAACAAATTATTAAATATATAGCAACAAACAATTAAGTCATATTCTATGTGGTAGTTTTGTGTTAAATAATTCTTTTAACTTATATTGATTTTCTTTAGTGGTAAGTCATATGCACCTAAGGAGTGCTGACAATGGGGCAATGATAGTAAATCAAAGTAGGACCCACTATTTCCACATTTTGGGTACCACATTCACTTTCTGAAAACGAAACTGTTTCCATATTCTACTTCCAAAAAACACAATTGCATGAGGCAACCTCCTCTATATATACATATATCTAGTGTTTTTCATCTGCCAAGAGTCAAAACAAAGAAGCTATGGCAACAACAAAAACAACTCTGTTCATGGAGTTTCTCAACCGAGAATCGATCATCCAAACATTCCTTATTCCTCTCTTAGCATTATTCATACTCCGGCTACTCTTCACGAACCGCTCGGTTCGGCTCCCTCCCGGTCCACCAAAACTCCCACTAATCGGAAACATGAACCAGCTAATGGGGCCATCACCACACCGAGCACTAGGCGAGTTAGCGCAAAAATATGGCCCACTCATGCACCTAAAGCTCGGCTCAGTCCCCACAATCATCATCTCCTCGGCCGAAATGGCCAAAGAAATAATGAAAACCAAAGATCACATCTTCGCGAACCGGCCAAAACTCGTAGCCCCAAAAATCTTAGGCTATAATTACACCGACGTCGCTTTTGCCCCTTATGGCCCTTATTGGAGACAACTGAGAAAAATCTGCATCTATGAACTCTTAAGCCCTAAACGCGTAAGATCATGTCGTTTTGTTAGAGAAGAAGAAGTGGGTCTTTTTATTCGATCTATTGCTTCAACAATCCCAGAACAAAAACCCATTAATCTAGCTGAAAGGTTGTTTATTTTGAACCATGATATTGTTACGAGAATTACTTTTTCTAAGAAGTTTGAAGATCAGAAGCGATTCAGGGATGCGATGAAGGAAGGAACTGCGTTGGCTGCTGGGTTTCAGATTGGGGATTTTTTTCCTTCTCTGGCTTTTGTGGGTGTGATTACTGGGATGAAAGGGAGATTGGAGAAGAATTTTGTTGATCTTGATAGTATTACGAATACAATTATTGAGCAACATATTGAGAGAAGTAAAATTTGTAAACCGGAGAATGAAGATTTAGTGGATATTCTTCTGAGACTTAAGGACAGTGGAGAATTGGAGGTGCCGCTGACAATTGATAATATAAAGTCCGTCATCTTGGTCTGTATCTCTACTCTTTTCTCCTTTATACTCATTTCATTTTCTATATTTACATTTTATTGATGATTAAACTAGCCTAGTCCGAACATAAACTAGCCAAGTCCGAGCATATTTTGGTATATATATATATATATATTATCACATCTTTTCCTTTCTTTTCCAACCCAGGATCTCTTCACAGGAGCAACTGAAAATGCTGCAAATTCCATAGAATGGGCAATGTCAGAGATGATAAAGAACCCAAGAATAATGGAGAAAGCACAAGCAGAAGTAAGGCAAATTGTAGGAGGCAAAGCAACAGTTGAAGAGACTGATCTCGAAAAATTAAGCTACATGAAATCAATAATCAAGGAGATTCTAAGGTTCCATCCACCAGTGCCACTTTTGATCCCACGAGAATCCATGGAAAAATGTACAATCAATGGCTACGATATCCCTGCAAAAACTCGAACCATTATTAATTACTGGGCAATCGGAAGAGACCCAGAAAGCTGGAAAAATCCTGCGATTTTCGAGCCAGAAAGGTTCGAGGAAAATTCAGTTGATCTTAAAGGCCAGGATTTTGAGTTCATCCCTTTTGGCGCTGGTAGAAGAATATGTCCTGGAATTTCATTTGCAACAGTGAACATGGAACTTACATTGGCATCTATGCTTTATCATTTTGATTGGAAGCTGCCAGATGGAATGAAACCAGAAGATTTGAGTATGGATGAGACATTTGGGTTAACTATGTATAGGAGTTCTAATTTGCTCCTTGTTCCAACTGTTCGGTTCCCTGTACCATGTTAGGTTTAGTTTCTTTGTTTGGGAAAAGAGAAAGTGATCGTGAATCCCGTTGGATTATCTCTACTGTTTCCTCTTATCTTCAATCCAATTTGAATTTCCATGTTTGTTTAGATATTGCAAACAAAGTGTTTCCAATGAGCTCTGTATTAGATGCAAGCTTGTTTTAAGCAAAACAAATGTTATGCTAAAACATTCTAGAACAGGGTAAAAAAAAAAAAAATCAAACATACAAAGCACATAACGATTTATGTAGTTGGGCGTAAAGCTTACATTCACAGACGAAGATGGCAATAAAATTTCACTGTGAATAGATAAGATTAGAGTGAAAGACTAGGCAGATGTTTCTCAAGCTAACTATGGACACAGGATATATGGAGAACTGCTATCCATTTCTAATTATTAGAGAGCATTCTTAATACTCCGAAGCAAGATTTTTCAAGGAATAATCTTTCCTCTAGGTTGTGCAGGGTTGCATAGACGCATATACTTATTAAAATAAAGACCAAGCTAGCACCATTTAACATAATTATAATAGAAAACGGCACAATATAAAATCCCATCAATAAATTTTAGTAGAGCTAGCCATAATTAGCTTGCAGAAGGTGTAATCCAGATGCAAGGTGCAGCCAAAAAGGAAGGATTGTGGTAGAATTTCTTGATGCTCCCATTCTTTAAACTGAACACACCATTGTCATAACACCCAATTGGATTCTCATAATAACCTTCAAAGTAATCATCAGTGAAGTAAATGAAATTTGCTTTAAACTCTGGATGCTCCAAAGACGAGAGACAAATCGCACGATTATACCCCAAGAACAAAGACTTGTCACCCAACTTTTTTACCTCAATCCACCTTTTTTTCTCCTCGTCCAATTTAAAAACCACAAATCGAGTTGTATGGTAATGGATATCCTCCTCCTCTTCCTCCTCATCATCACTATCATAATCCCAGTCCATATATCTACAAACCTTAAAAAGCTCTCCATTAGGAGACTCCACCAAGTACCTCCGAAAGGGTGTCTCAAAATCTTGTTGTAAAATTATAGTTTTTCCTGCAAAATTTACATCACAATGGTCCCAAGTTACTAGATTTCCCCAATTACTTATACCGAAAAACTTCCCCTTGTGGTGTATTACATCTTCAAAATGATCACCCAATTTTGTCAAAGTAGTCCATTTCTTGTCTCCAGGCCTGCAGAACGATAGAGCCCATTTATTTGTAAATATGGCCATTACAACAAAATTCTTGTTCATGCTTGGACTTGTCGATATAGTAGCCCTCTCTATATACTGAATATTTCGTTCTCGATCTTCTTCAGGGAGGTCAGGGGGATCGGTAAAAGTAGAGAGTGGTGGAAGGGATATTTGGGCTCTGGTTATTGGATTCAATAGAGCAATATCACCAGAAGTGAAGTTCACTGTAAATAACCAACCATATGAAGAACCACAGCACCACTTGCCATGAAGTTCAGGGATGTGAATTTCATATATTTTGCTATCAGAAAGGCTGAAGAAATTGCGGGTTTTGGAGTTTTCGTTGCCTGGAAGCATCAGCAATGCAGGGGAAAGGTAAGGCTTTTTCCCAACCGCAACTGATTGGAACAATTTGCAGACAGCTTTGAACCTGAAACAGTCCAAAGGATCAAGTAGTTTAACGATGTGCTCCCATAGAACAATTGGGAGTTCTACCCATGTAGCCATTTCTTTTCTTTCAAGGTGGAAAATGAGAGAGAGAGAGGGTATATAGGAGGAAATAGAATGTGTTATGTTCAATTGTTCACTGCAAATTTATAGAAAGGGAGATGCTAGACGTGACTAAATAAAGCTTTACCCTTTTTGCGCCCTGATAATGTGGCAAGATTCCTATGATAATTGGAAATAACAAGATATTATTTCTACAAAAGTTTGCTCAAATCTAATTAGTATCCTCCTAGTAAATCAATTCGTTATTGGTTCTGAAATATGCACGGCTCCATTTCCATAATCAAATCCTTGAATATATTTTTTCTTAACAAATCTCCCTCTTAGTTACAAAGCAATTATGGTATAAATAATGAAAAGGAAAGGATAGATAGGACAAACCGACAAAGGTACACGATTTATGACTTTCTCATGGTATCCACCGTCCCCATTCCCCAACCCCATCTACATCCGTAGTCATCTTTCAATCATCAATAGAAAGGGAGATGCTCTCTCTCTCTCTCTCTCTCTTCATATATGTACATAATGGGTCACACTATTATACATGGTACATATGAAAATATTGTTCTAAATTTTATGTTTCACCTCCCAACTGCAACTACCTCCATCTCTTTCCCCCTACATGGATGGAAGGTTAGAAAACCATCTTTCTGCTACAATTACTGCCTCATTCAAGTAGACATATTCATTTTTTTTGCATTGTTTTTTAGCAAGATATATAAAAACATTTTTTTAGAAAAACACCAAAGAAAGAAGACAAAAAACCCTAACTTGAAGTATTTTGTTGTTTGCTGCGTAATGGGAATTGTTGTGTTTGTTTCACCTGCTTGCTTACAACCATCTGTTCATACTCATACAGCTTAGGTAACAAAGTTTTAGCAGCCCGCTAACAAAATTTTCCATCCTCACAAGTCATAATAAAAGGAAAACAGGATTGGTCTAGGGCTATTAGAGCCCAGAAATTGGTGAAGGGGCAAAACCTTTTCCTAAACAAAAATAGATGCCAATTTCCAAGTAGAACAAGTTAAAAGAAACACAAAAGGGGTAAAATTTTACTAGCTCTGGCAGAAAATACCATTTTATTGGATTAAACAAGTAAAATTGTTCTAACAACACTTTTCAACACAGTAGTTCATTGCATTACAGATGATCTCGACTCAAGGACCTCCATGTTCTACAAAGCTTCGTTCTTCATTTCCTCAGGTCATCCCACCACTTGAAGCTGTTCTAATTATCTGGAACAGAGCTGAAAGAGAAAAATGGAAGA
>JAESVK010000203.1:1811368-1855204 GCA_017140935.1 Hamamelis virginiana | reverse complement strand
ACCATGTAAATTAATCGCATTTTTAGAAAAGAAACACAAACATAATCATCTCTAAAAGATTTCAACTACTGTTTACAGGTAATGTACACATTTATAAAATTTTAAATATCTAAACTAATGCTCTCGCCAAGTGCAGTATAAAGTCCGGGTGTCAAATGTTCCTCAAACGTATGCTACTAGTACACATTAGATTCTTCTATAAAAGTCCAGTTAACCCATCTTTATGCTTTAGCAAATTTTACAAAAGAAAATCAAAAGGACTGTTTGAAATAGTTCAATATAGATCCCGGAAATAAAATGAGAATAAATCATAGAGAAAGCACCACAAAATTTGTATATTGACCATGTCCATAACAGAGAGTATCACTGTGCATGGTAGACCATCTAATAAGCTGAAGATTGCATTTTTCAGCTAGAAAAAAACTCAATCTAAACCAAGTACATATTTGACCATACGAAGACATGAACATAACTTTATGATTTATTAAGTCTTATATTTGGAGCAAACATGTCAAGAAACATCATGTCAAAATTTTACCAAAGAAACTGTGTCATGATATACTAATATAAGTGATCGATTGAAAAGGACAAAACAAGCAGAACTGTAGACCAGACACAAATAATAAAGGATGTCAACAGGGTAAAAAGTGCATACATGATCCGATAACCACAAAGACAAAGAAACCAAGCACAATCGGCCCAACAGGGTACTCATATCCTTTCTTCGCTGTGGTTTGAGGAACTGATCCCCTCTTTATGATGTTCTTCTGAAACTTTGCAACTTTCCTGTCTGCAAGGCGCTTTGAGGTAGTCTGTCAAATCCAAATAACCATGAATATACATTTTTGTAAACCCTATTGGAGACAATGGAGCATTGAAGCAAATACACAAATAAAACTTTTTGACCTCTCAAGAAATCTGACACCCAAGAGTTCCAAATAAAAAACTATATGGCATTCTACCTATAGACTATTGTCATTGGAATACCCAACTTTGCTGAATGGTGCAATGGCATGAAAATTGAACTTTTGGAGCCACATACATTTTTCTTTTTCAATATACAAATGACATGAAAATGCAAAGGGAATTCAAACATGACTACCGAATTCTTGCAGATAACGGAATTAGAACTACAACTAGAACAAAAACCAGCAAGCTATAGCCCAACTGAGGTCAGCTCTATGGGCCACAGTATAATCCATTAAGGTTTGAGATTATTTTCTGATTGGCATAATCCACTGTTTATGCAAGGTGTTCATAAACACAAGAACAGATCCCTAGAACAAGGAGCTAGAATGAATTAAATCAAATTCAAGATATCAAAAACAAAATGTATGGCGGGCTGTGTTTGTTTGGACAGAAAATATTTCCAGCGAAAAATTTATCCCAATTTTTAAAAATGAGATAGAGATGCGAAAGTTTTGTAAGGTAACTTACAAGACATGAATATATTTTTCCCCTAGGATTCACTGTCAAATATCCCTAGGAAAGATAAAACATTCTACAAAAATTACGATTCTCCTGCAAATTTTTTTCTAGGTAATACATTCCGCAGAAACAAATGAAGTCATTAGGAAATAAATAACAAAATTGTTTTTAACGAACTATATTCCCCAAAATAATATAAAGAATGAAATCATTTAGAACAAAAACAACAAATCAAGGGTTTCAAAAACCCTTAATTTCATACAATTACATATATATAAAAAAATAAAATTGGGCCTAAACAATCTTAACACGAAATCAAGCAAATTACACAAAGCGACACAGAAGAAACCCTAACCCTCCGTTTGGTTTAATGAAAATTTTGATTTTTTCTCCTCTGTTTCTATAATACTGAAAAAGCTCTCATGAAAAGGACCCAAAATGGTTGTAATTAGGCTCAAATGCGGGGGCGGCTTTTGTCCTCTCAGGCCCCAAACAACGAAAAATCCGACATTCAAAACTTCAATTTCTTTTCCGAGAAGACAAACGGAGCTTAATTCGAAAACATCAGATGAATCAAAGACAAGGAAAAAAGAAGAAGATTTCATTCAAAACAAAAAGCAAAAATAAAATAAAAAACAGAGAATCATGGGATCAGAATCCATAAAAATTTTAGAATTTATTATAAAAAGAAATAAAAAGGCTTCTATTTCGTACCATTTTTATTTATTTTGTTTTCCTTCGCAGTCGCAGGTGAGAAACGTCGGCGAGGTGGGAGAGCTGCCAATTAATCTGCTGTTTGGTTTTTAAAGGTTTGACGGAAATCTACGACCCGAGTCCCCCGTTTTTAACTCTTCATCTCCGAACCAAATATTGTCTCTTTCAACGACAAATTAAATCTTGCCACGTCACTGAAAAAAATTAGGACAAGTGGACAATTGAATCTTTGTTGATTTTTGTTTTTTTTCCAAATTTGCCCTACCACCTCTTAATACTAAGGGCTATTTGGGAACTTTAAAAACTGGGTCTGGCCCAGTTCTGATTTTTTTTTCTAATATCTTTCTGCTATATGGTTTTTATGTAAATCAACTCCCAGCTGGTTTGAAAAAACAGTACTGAATAAAAATCAAACAGACGTATCCTCAGCTGACCGGATTTTTAAGTTTGCCAAACAGCCCCTAATAAATAGATTTAGTATTAGAAATTTCTCCAATAATTAAAACAATAATATTTTTTAAAATGAATATTACTATAACTAAAAATTAAAATTTTAAAATACACAAAATCTTGAATTTCTTGTATATGTAAAAAGGAAATTTTTTTGGTTAGATTATATTATAAGATGGAAATTTAAACATTAAATTGATTTGATTATTCAGCTAATTTCTCGTTATTTTAATTTTGATAAATCTAATGACAAATCCAAGACAAGCATCGTCTGGGTATTTTTTATTATTACATGGCATGATTTAATTAATCATTTAATACTAGTTAATAAAGTTCATATATAAGGGAATGAGAGAGAGCCTCACAAAATCATTCCGAGAAAATTTTTCCTTGTATTCACTTATTTTTTTCCAAAGAAAATAGTTTCCATCCGCAACAAATCAATCCTTTGCAGTCACTATTTTACCTGTTCAAATTTCTTATTCAATTTCCCAATTCCAATGAGAAAAACATCTAATGAAACAAAAAGGACAACGAAATAAAATAATTAAACTCATAAATACCATTCATTATAGCAATAACCTAATCTATGGCAATCTCCGCCAATTTACTTTATTATTAGGTAAAGATTGGAACTTACAGAACTCTTCCACATACAGAGTTGAGAAATACATAAGATTCATCCTACACAAAATGCAGGAAAATTGTCGTGACCTTCACCCAGAGGGGGAACAAAAAACATGGTAAATCACATAACTATATCAGTCTGAGAGCAATCAATTCTTTGTTCTATCAACTACAAGGTATATATACATTGACTCAAGGAGTGAACGATATGTGTAATGATCTGTCTTCTCTATCAAAATTGGGATCCTCCACA
This sequence comes from Hamamelis virginiana, assembly GCA_017140935.1. Classification (NCBI taxonomy): domain Eukaryota; kingdom Viridiplantae; phylum Streptophyta; class Magnoliopsida; order Saxifragales; family Hamamelidaceae; genus Hamamelis; species Hamamelis virginiana. The sequence goes on along the minus strand of JAESVK010000203.1, from coordinate 1,851,732 downwards.
ATGCAATCCCGTGTGAGTGGCAATAGGCATTTAGATGGATGAGGCGTCGTATCAAAGACCACAAGAGGAAAAACTTGAGGAGAGGTAGGAAGCGATATATTTTGGTGAAGTTCCACCATCGGACAGAAATAGGTAGTTGAGACCAAAGAATTTCTCACCAGTTGTGCAACTGAGCAGTAATGCTTCTCACCACTGGATGGTATTCTGTGTGCATGTATCTAGTGGCTTTCTCTGAACCAGGTTGCCCTAGCCACTCATCATATAAGCCCTTTACAACGGGATTATCAAAAGGATCAGCAACCAGAACCTGTCAGTTAAAACAAAAAAGGATAATCAGTTGAATACAGTGCTTAGTACACAGATTTTACAAGCATAACCACAACACTACAAGCCAGTATTTAGGCCTTAGCCCAAAGGAACAAGAGGATTACGGATTTGGGAGGACCATACATAAAAGTCAAATAAGTTCATTTTGATTTACATAGCATTTAAAGTGAGTTCATTTTGCTCTCAAATAAATTTTTAAAATGCTTGTATAATTGCATAAAGGAATCATTTTTGAGATTGCATGAGATGACATTGCTTATAAATTTTCTACCATCACTGTGGGTGATGACTAATGTGTAGGCAGAGACAATTGTGACTGTATATGATAAGGAGGCATATGGACGACCTCATTCAAATGAACCCATTTACAAAATCAATGCATGTGGCCCAATCATTCATCATATATAGTTGGTAGGCAACATACTGTATTGGCCAGGATAAAAATGACTACACGCGGAGCCTCTACCAAGTACCAATACAAGAAACTTCAAAAACTCAACTGAAAGAATAACCAAAAGCAATCTTACTAGGAATTACGATATCCAGCTAAGCACTTACATTTTCCATATAAACAGCTTCTAATGATTGAATCAAACCCTTGGCAGATTGACCCTGCTTCGGCTTGATTTGACCTCCACCATTCAAGCAACCTGTTTATCAAAAGATATGCCAGTTGCAATTATAAAATATTTATAAATTCAACATGCTTGAGTTTATGAAAAATAAATATACAAAACACCACCTGAAGGGCATGCCATGACCTCCAGAAAATGATAATCACATTTTCCAATTTTGATTTTCCTCACAATGTTCTGAAGGTTCCGGAAGCCATAACATAAAGCAAACTTCAAAACCGTTTTCCCCTCCACCTGTATGAAAAGAATGTCAGTATGATATCTTACGTGTAACATTGAGAAGTCTATCTAATGACTGAAGTACTCTAATAGGGCACAAGAAAATGCAGCACTGATTAAGGGTGATCATCACTTGGTCAATCTACAACAGAGAACTCCCAGGAAAAATATTGTTCCAAATAGGTAAACATAAAAAGAATATGCATTAGAGGGTTGAAACATGAAGGCTGTTAAGAAGTAGGTCTCTTAGAGAATTTATATCACTAATCAGCTTGACCTTAGTCCTCATAAAAAAGGGCACAAAAAAAAAATCTAATCAGCAAACTCATTAAACTATATTGCCTCTCTCCAGCTGGTTATGCATTAATACTTTTATGCCGTTGGTTGAAATCCTCAAATTCCAATGACTGTTTGAATGAAATAAGAATAGACCAGACTTACTTCTAGGCTCACTTCTCGGAAATCTGAATTCCTTATAGTTTTGAACTCCAGGGGGCCTTTAATTTCCCTCCCAAAAAGTGTCTTTGCAGCATACCGGAATATAGTCTCTGCATAACCTCCAGAGCTTCCATGAACCCCATAAAGATGTTCTTCTTCGTCGACATTTGTTAGTCTGCAGGAACATCACAGTAGATTGCATTTGTCAAGAGCAACTCCATGGCACATTGAGAGAGCTGTGGAAGAATAATTATAGTTCTTACAATCTATCTAGAGGAGACTCTTCCAAGGTGTTGAAATCTACTGACTTGAGCTGCAATAATAGACCAAACAGACTAATTACTAAGATATTGCCATTATCATTTCTACTTTCAAACCCAGTGAAAAAATGTTTATTATAGCGAAAAAGCTCGTAGAATTATTAAAAATAAAGAATCTTGATCTTACCTGTAACAAGTCTAGAACTTCTCCAGATGTCAATACTGAATCTACCTCTGTAATCCTTGGACCAGCATTCTCATGGGCTTCACCTTGAGATTCCATTGAAAACATAAAGTCATCCCTGGCAGCCTCAAGCTTCTTATCATAACAGGGCATCACAGTTACATGGTAGATCTCGTCTTGCCTATAAAATGTTCGCCAACAATATTAGTTTATTATTAAATCAAGGAAGTGTATCAATCACCAATCCATTCTAACCCTCGCATGCATGTACTGAACTACAAGGTCAATAAGCTATCATTTGAACATGAGGCCAGCAAATGTATTGGATCGTGATTTGAGCTCGGTAAAAGACTTTGATCCAATAATCCACACTCGGATCATAATCTGTCTGTGTCTGATCCGCCAACCAATGAACCAGATTCAAGAATAGGTTGATCTGCTCCATTAAAGATTCTAAGCCAGATCACATTTAAGATATAAAAATATAATACATGTACATAATACATACATTATATCATAATTATATAATATAATTCATATAGACAGCAATTTTCAAAATTTAATTATTTCAAAACTTAATTGTATTAAATATTACTGACAATCAAACTTGGATTCAAACTCTTTAAAAACCATCATAAATTGTGTAAAATCTTTCTAAACTAAAAATGAAACATAGAATACATTTGTTTGGAGACCACTCTAGAACTGGATGGAAAATTGACAAAGGATCTCAAGGATTATTAACAACCAACATTGTTTAAAATTGTGTAACTAGTATAACTTATTGTAGGTGATATTGAACCCTCACCAAACAGTGTAAATTATTACATAAGTAAATCTTAGAACACAAAACAATAGGCACCTTCAACTCCTAAAGATATTTACTTCATATTACATTTCTTATAAGAGTGAAGGTTGAATGAAATAAGGATATGAAATTGAATGAATTACCTAAGACCCAGTTTTTGGCATATATGATGCTTAATTGTGGCACCAATTGTTTGCTGGGGACTCTTCACTGAGGAAATATAAGGCAGAATATAGGATCCAAGTGTTTTTTCAGCATAACATATCCAACCTGTAGCCACAGGGAAAAAAAAATGTTATGCACCACAGAGTATGATGACAAAATGATATTGCAAAACTACCCTAAGCTTGACATACCTGGACATGCTGACGAGAGCATGGGTAGGGATGATTTACATCTTTCATCATCAATTTGGCTTTGCTTGTACCGCATAATGAATTCATTACAAGATTCAATAAGTGATATGTCTCTACTGCAGCTTGTATCAAATACAGCCTTAACTCCCAAGGATTTAAAAAATGTGGTGAGTTTCCGGAAAACCTGAAATTTGGAGAAGTCTGCTATATTAACACATGCATACACATACCTGTTTCACATCTGTTTGTTATAAATAGACCAGTCATGAATCAATGAAAAAAAATTAACAAGTAGTGACAACCATATATTGATAAAGAAGTAGAGTGTATTCCATGCTAAATAAGAGCGTTGCAGAATTATACAGTTAGCCCGGTTCTTTCCTATGAGACACTGTACAATTAAAGTAATTTAAACAGTAAAAACATTCTAAATATGAATTGCAAAAAAATGTCTCACCTGGAGTGGAGATAGGCCAAAATGAACAGCAAAGGCAGCCCTTGACTGGGGAGATAGGGAGACAATAACATCCTTCCCTTTATTAATATTAGAAAGAAACTCATCCAGACTTTGCTTCTCAAGCATAACTGTCTCTGCTGATGTTATGCACCCACTGCATGGTCACAATAAATGTTAATTTGCCTATCACAGAAATCAACGAATTACAATGAATAGATGGACACTTGTTTGAACCCATCAGCATCCTATGTTGTTACTCATAAATAGAAAAATTAGGTGTCTTTGATTTTATTCTAGTCTTCTAAATATTAATTTGCCTATCAAAGAAACCAACAAACTACCATGAACAGATGGACATTTGTTTGAACCCATCAGCATCCTATGTCGTTACTCACAAATAGAAAAATTAGGCGCGTTCAATTTTATTCTAGTCCTCCAATTATGACTTCCTGATGTAGGTACTAGAAGAAACTTTGACAATGGCCCCATCACAACTAATGTAGGTTCTGGATGATCCTTTTGTTCAAAATAATAATAATAATAATAATACAGGTTTTAACAAGTATAAGGGGCATACAACATAGCCCACATTGTCCCTCACACGCATTCATCAACTATTATATTTCCTTCCAAAATTTTACTGTGCATATGTTACATGTTTCGAATTCCCTGTCAAACTCTGCAGTTTTAAACACTATCAGAGAGAGAGAGAGGAGAGAAATAGAGAGAGATTCTACCTGCATGCTAAGCAGTCCTTGAGTGAAATTTTAACTGGGTCTGTCTGCAATGATCTGCTAGATGTTGCAACCTTTTCCAGAAAAAGGAGTATAAACGAAAATAAGAAAGATTTGAGCAAAATGAGTAGGAAGTGTGTAATAAAGGGAGAAACTTTACAGTGCCCAATAGTATCCTTAGACCAAATTAATAATATGGCAAAAGCGTATTTAGAATTGTACAGCTCAAAAGAACTATTTCCACCAAAACTTATTACCTTATTATGAATATTTAAATTAAGACTGCTCAAGCGAGTACTAAAATGAAATAAATCATAATAGGGCTTTTACAGTACCCACAGTTTAAATTCAAGGAAACTAGGTCGTGAATTCATGGGACATGATCGAGATTTCTAAACCCTAACTATTAATTTTAATTTCAAATTGAATTATTCAGCAAAGAAATTTAACACCACCTCAACTCATACTGAAACAACAAACTGAAGTGTTAAATTAACATAAAATTGGATTATTACTCTGAAACGGAAAGACTGTTTACACAGATATAGAAGCCCTAGCAAAAACAGTTACCTCTGCTCTGTCCGGCTTGGAAGCGGTGGCCTTCAGCCCCTTTAGAGAAACAATGCAATCTTGCGACGGTGCTATGAAATCATTGAGATCTCCTATCCTCAGTGTCGCGGAGAACTTCTCTGACATCTCTCTCTCTCTTAAAAAAAAAACACACACACACACTCTCACTCTCTCTCTCTCTCTATATATATATACACCTGGAACTGCAAGTTTATTCAACAATTGAAGATAAGCAGAGAGAGATATGATAAAGATTTTAGGGTTTCAGAAGTGCAAAATTGACGAGAGAGAAACGACAGAGAGAGGGTTGGTCAATCGAAGGGCGGTAAAATTACCAGAAGGCAGAAGCGAATTAGCGAAGAAGGGAATACGTGAGGATACAATTCGTTACCCGGACGGCAGACTAACTGTTCCACTGGCCAATGAGATCTTATCATTATAGAGAAAATGAAAAATTCAAAGGAGCTATTGACTTGTTGTTTTCCACGTGGTCCAATCAAAATCAAGGCGGTTTTATCGCGGCGGTAACTTAGTACATGCTTGCATTGTCAGCTTGGAAGGCACGTGTCGACCACGGTCAAGCAAACATACTCACACATGAACCACGCAAATTGTCCTTTAAATTTGACCAAATAAGGCCTCGTTTGGATGCACTACAATTTCCAATTTTTAATTTTTAAAATTTTGAGAATTAAAAAATTAATAATGATAAGTAAGAAGTTATTTAAACGGATCATAACTTAGTGAGTTGAAATAAAAGGTTTGGATTATTTAAAATATTAATGAAGTTATTTAGTGGAGTAATAATCTAATTAAACTTCGACGCAATAAATTATAGTTCAAACATAAAGTTTGAATTGGTTCATTTGCTTTTCAATTGAACTCAAATAGAAGAATCTTTTACTAAATCGATATTGAGCCAAGCTAGGGTTCAAATAATTTGTGTTGTTTTAGCTCGAGTTTCTATTGCATAGCTTGCATTGTAATGTTCTTGTGGCTTGGACTATAAATAAGATAAGTCAAGTCAGTAACGGGTTGTTTGGCAAACTTAAAGATCTGGTCAGTTGAGAATATGTCTGCCTGGTTTTTATTCAATACTGTTTGGTAAGAGCATTTTTTCTGTAAATCAGTTTGATCTTGTCCAGAAAATAAAGCATAAACACAGTTTTTTTTCAAACCAGTTTGAAGCTGGTTTACATAAAAATCATATAACAAAAAGAGATCAGAACCAGTTTTCAAAGTTCCCAAACAGACCCTAAGTAAGTTGCACTAGAATGATTTTAACCTTGATAGTCTTTATTTTATTTTTAAGCCAAAGCAATGAGATGTCTGGGCTGTTAAAAGCCGACTAATCTCCTTCATAAAGTCCAAAGTGATAGTCCTAGCTAGCCAAGAAAGACTGGCTATTGTTGAACTAGAGTGTTTAGATTTACAACTCACCATTTTACCGCTAAGTTAACTCTCATTGTTTAACCTTGATACCTTGACTCCCGCACGTGCTATATCACTTTATTAACTTTATTACAAAGGCTTTAATTAACTATTAAATTGTTAAAAGTTGTCTTTCAATTACATAAGTTGTTGATTTCAAGTTTTAAGTACTTCTAAAATCACCACTGAACCTTAAGAAGCAAACTCGAAAGATCATTTTATCAAATCGAGCTTAAATAGTTTCATTATTTAAAATATTAATCAACTTATCAAATCAAGTAATACTATATTTGAAATTAGTTTAAAAAATTAATAAAATAAAATAAAATAAAAATTAAACTCGATAAAGAACTTTTTAAATGAAAAATGCTTATTTAGTTATTTGGTGAATGGTCAGCACTCAGACAGAAAATGAAGGCGAAATTTAAGCTAGCAGATTGTCGAGGCAACATCAGGACAACTGCCCCTTGCGTATGGAGAAAACAACTCTGACACAATGTTCCCTTGCAATTTCTACTGTGCAATAAATAAAACTAGTCACCGCGCATGCGTGTGCAACTCGATCGCGTGTGCAACGCGATGCATTATATCAGAAGGTTATTAATTTTTTTAATAGATTTGTATTTGATTACACAAACATCCATTATAGAATTTATAGAAATATGTGAAATAATGTATTAAAGTACAATTAAAAATTTGTATCGTAATTAAACAGAAAATGAAATAGAATTAAAAGAGGGAATCATATCCTTATGATTGTTATACACATTGACTTGTACTTTTGAACATTCTGTAACTCACGGTGCCTATAAAAATGAAAATTTTAGTGTTAGTATTTTGATATGTATGATTGATATATCTATATAATGGATGAAATTTAATGAAAATGTTACCTCATCGATGTAAGACCAGACAAAAGTTTATGTTCCTCAAATATATATCAAAGTTCTTGTAAATAAAATATATACAGATATCACAATTTTTTTTTACCACTTTCTCGTCATATTTATATTTAAAATATTCATATTTAAATTTTCAAGGTGAACTTTTATGAAAAAAGACGAAAAAATGATACATACAAATAGGATTGCTTTGGAAAGGCCATCAATAACTTGTGATTATTACATAACAAACTGTGCCAGTTCAAATGCTATCGCGTGTGACAGAGAGAGAGACCCTATGAAAAAAGCTTATTTAGTTATTTTTTAGGTTTAATTTTCCAATTACTCAGTCATCTCTCTTGCTGTCAAAATTCTAAATTGGCTCCAATGAATCAACATACAGAAATGACACAAGGCTATGGTCTATGGATGTAAAGTCCACAACATCCTTGATTATTGTTAAATAAGAAAACAGTCACAAAGCCCACTTTTCACCATCACATACAAAAATGGCCACCTAGTTATACAAAAACCATATGGGGGTTAAGGATACAGCAGACACACACACGGAGAGAGAGAGAGAGAGGTATTTTAGTGAGTAAAACTGGTAAAGGTTCCCAAATCTACCACCTCCCACTGCGCTTACCCTTGTTGCCTCCATATAAGCGAAAGAGACTGAAAGCAGAAATACAAGAAAGAACCACCAAGCCAAGAGTAACCATCAGTGCACAGGCTATGCCCTCCCCAACTTGGTTACAGAACTTTTCATACAAGTTGCATGTTTTCATCCATTGTAGCTCTGGCTGCCCAAACTTCGCTAACACTGCCGACTGTGCAGCTGCTGCCAGAGCGGCCAGTGTAAAATATGCCATTACCTGCAAAAGAAATTTTATATATTAATACACGTTAAATGGTCATCCCAATCGTCTAAACACGCGCTTTTTAGTTTGAATGAAACATTAATCATTTCTGATTATTGTCATATGAATCAAAATGGTCGATCCTGCAGATAATCCTACCACAAGAAATCTAAGCAAACATTGCAGGCAATTGCCTAGCCCGCAATTTTCTTGCAAGAAGGTAATCTCACAGATGAAAAAATGTTTTTAAGTATGGGTGAATTTCATACATGGCTGCAAGGCATTTACTAGAAAATTCAGCACACATACACCTCCAACACAAATAAATTAATGCCTTTCAGCCAGGTAAAGGCTTCAGACATCCGGGATAAGTGGGCTATTGATGACACTTTCGAGTGTATTAAGTGTTGGGGTTAGTCCAGGATGTGATGATGAGTTATCATGGTAAACCCGTCCCCGCCCTGTACCCCGCAAACTTCAAAAAAAACCCGCCCCTATAGGGGCGGAGCGGGGCGGGTCCCTGCGGGGATGGGGAAAATTGCCATCCCTAGACATCCCTAATCTTTGACTTTCAATCATTTTTACAGAATTCTCGAATTAATCATGAATTAGTGTTCAGCTTTTTATTAAGCAAACGTAAACCAAATTTACCTCAAATACTTCAGATTTTACCAAAAGTAGGACCAAAATATTCTCAAATATCCTGAATATTATGGACAAAAACCTCTATCATTAGATAATTTTTACCTTTTTAGCAATTCAAGAATTAAAACACAAGAGTTGCTTACAATTTCCTCAAATAATTCTTGAAATTTATCCCAGAAATCAAGATTATTCTAAATCTTCAATGCCAAAAACTCTACAAATCCTAAACGTTTTACAATGTTTAATTGTTTAAAGTGGGTGCCCAAATTAGCAGGAATTCGTACCCACTAGCTCCCAACTTGGATGCCCTCATGCTTGTAAGAATCTGTAGCATTCTCTGTCAAGTAGAATATGTTTGAAATCTCAATATCTCCGAGCTCGTATTAAACTCAAGCATAGCTTATCAAGTAACCTATGTTTGAACTCCTGATATCTCCTATTGATGACACTTTCGAGTGTATTAAGTGCAACATTTCCAGTTAACCAAAAGACAAAAACCAATAACGAGTAACACCAGTATCCTCCTAGGAAACTCCTTCACAAGTCGCGGGTGGGATGGGGTCGGGGTTATGTTATGGATTTTTCTATCAATCGACCAAATCATAGTTAACGAAAAAGAGGTACATTGAGCCATTTATGGTGAACACCACAAATTAAATCCCATACACATCCCACCCCTTTTGGATTCCCTTCAATTTGATAGCATTAGCCCTACTTTACCTGCCAGTTCGTTTGACTAATTTATGATTCAATAGGTCTTCTGTCAACCTGCTAGTTTATTAATTGGTCATGAATCTGAATTTTCAATTTTCCCTGTTCCACAAATAAAGACCTCTGCCCACAGTCCCACACTCATAATTTGTCTTTATAACCCATCTTCAAAGGGGAAAGGGTAGCTCCACCAAACCATTTGTTTGCCTCTACTTTTTGGGGTTGGGTTAGGGCTTAGAATGGTCCATCAGATACCCATCCAGCATAACCCATCAGATTTGGATAGCTTAAAAATTCTGAAAATGATTGGGTTGAGGTTATAAGAACATTGTCAAAATTGTCATCACAAGGTCTTATGATAAAGACATAAACCCTTGAAATAGAAGGTAGATATGTAACAAACCCTTGAAATAAGGCTCCATTGATAGCAAAATTTAGATGGGGAAAAACAGGGGAGGGGGTAGATATGGGTCAAAATTGAGTTGGCTTAAATGTGGAAGGTAGATATGGTAGCATAATAAATCCTGATCTATTTATGAGTTTTACCTTATAAATAAAGGGTTGGTGGGTTTCAACGGGTTTTCGATATGGCTTTATATTGAACTTAAATGCATTGGTGTTTCATAGATGCAAATCATAGCACATTGAAAGTTGGGAGTGCATGTGACTATAAATTTACAAGTTGGATTGATACTGGCATAACCTTTGCAACTGGTGGTGCTCACACAACAACACTCGGTGAGGGACAGGTTGGACATTAAAGTAGTAACATAAGAATAACATACGAGACCCAAGAATTATTGGGATTTGGGAGCAATGGACTTACTAAATTATCAAACAACAATTCTATATCACCCGACACTTTAACCCGAAATTAAAAATCATCCTAACGTATCCTAACGTGTCATGGTGTATGAAAAAAAAAATTGAGAGAAGAGAACTCACCACTCAAAGCATGAGACATTATGTGGTTTTTAATTTCGGATTAAAGTGTCCCGTGCTAATAGTATTTTTTTAGGCCATGTATCCCTATTCTGAGAGTGAAAAGCTTTGCAAAGCATGACACATTATGTGGTTTTTAATTTCGGGTTAAAGTGTCTGGTAATAGTATTTTTCATTATCAATCATTATCAAGAATGGCCAAATCATGTCTATAGAAACCTACCCCTACCCAAATGGATATCTGTGGGCTTCTATATACTCCAACCCAAAACTTTTCACTCTCAGAATAGGGATACATGGCCTAAACAAAAGTCTTTTCACATGGCATTTTATTTATTTATCTTTTTTTTTTGTATGTGTGTGTGTTTCTAATCTTGCTTATATGAACTGCTGAAATGAAATGGATTACACAATATGAAGGTCATCCTAAAATTCTCTCCAATGCATGGATGGTCCTGTGGAATCTTTGAACAATTTGTATAAGGTAGAATCTGCAACAGATGGCAGGTCTTGCCTAATATCAACATTTCAGATTCCACTGGACCCTACTCTTTCATTGCAGAGGATTTTATTAATCAAGTGCCCTAGGCTATTGCATGCAACCATAACCAAGAACAGAGCAGAAAATGGAAACATCAAGCGCTCCATACCTGATCTCCAGAGAAAATGGCCCAAGCTAAGGGCTTATTAAAGAGCACACTTCCTTTAACCATACTCACTACACACCTCAACACTTGTACAAGCGAGTAGGCTGCAGCTACCCCATTTGCTATCGCTAAAAATCTGCATAATCATGAAAATCCCATCAGCCTATGTATGAGAGAGAGAGAGAGAGAGAGAGAGAGAGAGAGAGAAAGATGAAGATCTTACTCAATAGCTTTCACGTCTGTGAATTTAGCTTTCTTCCGAATAGAGAAGATCTCTTTAACCTGGGTATCAGTACCAACAAGAACAGCTGAAAGAACAGCTAAACCACAGATCATACACCTCAAAACCAACTCTGTAATCCTCACCCTTCTATCAATCACCTTTAAATTGGTCACATGATACACTGGCACAGTTCCTGGACTAACCCCAACGCCTAGATAACTCATCTTTCCAACACGAACAACTCAAACCCAGAAACAAGAAGAAGAATAAAAGAAGAAGCCAAACGCACCCCTCAAAAGAGCCCCACAAGTGCACAGCACAATCACGAAGTTTCACTTCTTATATAGAAGATGGAGACTCACAAAATACACCTTTTTTTGGCTTTTATTTTTTTTTATTTGTTTTTGGTCCTATCATCAGGTAATGGGGCTATTACAACAAGGCTCCAAAATCTGCCAAGTGGTCAAAGATAGTTAATGGATCAAGAAATAGAGTCCGTACAGAGAGAGAGTAGTTGGGTTCAAACTGGAGAAGGCCATAAGGGCAGGGCACCTCATCCTACAGTAGACAGCCTACCTCTGTACACATTAAAGGTAACCTAAACTCTCATGACCTCAGAGCTTGCATTTAAGGTACTAGATAGATAGAGAGTTAGAAAAAGAGAGAGAGATAGATAGCCAAAGATTCAGACTTCAGAGCATTTTTTCTAGGAAGAGGCAACTGTTTGGTGTCCCAAGGAAAAAAAGAGGGTGAGAGATAAGATGAGTGTCTTCAATTCCCCTCATTAAAAGATGAAGGTGGTGCAATTTATGACGACCCATTTCTCATGTTTAGGCCATAGAGTCACTGAAAGTAGGAGAGAGAGAGAGGGAGAGAGAGGGGGGGGATGGTTTACTCTAAAAGTTGAAGCAAATCAGCAGATTGGTAAAGCTGATACAATCATTTTTACTTCAAAGTGATGGCCAACTTGATTTTGTCTTGTGGTGGTAGGTATTGTGTTGGGTGTTCGCATGTTACTGTCATAAGTGGTGCGCCAAGATTACTCTCTTTTTTAGCAAATTGCAAGGCATTAAATGGTATTAATCCTCGATTTCAATTCAACCATGATGAGGATTTATTATTTAACTAATTTAATTCTTAGCCGATGTGAGAAAATGCTACTCATTTGCCCTTTTGGGTCGATATATAAAAGCTACTTTTTGTAATTAATGGAACAATATTCATCTTTTTGGCTTTGAAATTTAATACTATAAGATATCAAACATGCCAGTTCATGTGGAACATTTGTATTGATATCCATTTGTAGATCTAGCCCTCTTCTATGTGTTATTAAAGGGAATATATAATTTTAATGTTTTAAAATTCAGACTGTTCATCAAATCGGAAAAATTATCAATAAAGGATCAACCGGTTCAACCGTTGGATCAACCGGATTGAACCGTGACGTCATTATAATGTCATAAATATATTATTTATTTATTAAAATAAAAGCAGTAAATGATTCAAAATATAATTTTTTTAAAATGTTTGTACAATCAATTCATATATTTGAATTTATGTGCAGTCATCAAAATTGAAAATTGATAATTACTATTGATCAATCTTTATTATATATATTTTTTAAAATGCAAGATAAGAATATTGTATTATTAAGTTAGGTGCTTGGGTTTCTTTTTGCTATTCGGGAATTTTTTAGACTAATTTACCTTTTTAGCCTTCTTGGCTTTAAGAGATTTTAAAAAGATTGGGACTATTTTAGTCATTTTAGCACCTTTAAAAAAAAAAATCGCCAGTTCTTTTAACCGGGTTGGAAGGTTCAACCGTCGGGTTGACCAGATTTTGCAAAAGAGATAGGTTTTTGAATTGAATGGATTTTTGTGAGTTAAACCAACAGGAGAGGGGACCGGTTCCCGGTTGGTTGAACACGCCGGGTCAGTCCGAGTTTGATAACATTGCATAATTTACGGCGGAATTATTTGTAAAATTACTGTTATTTTAATATTTTAATCACTTGACATTATACTGTAACTCTCGATCACATAAGAGAAATTAATTATTTGATGAATTAAATATATACCATCCAACTCCAATTATCTTGGCTAAGTAGTAACTTGCCATCAATATAGGTTAATAAGGTAGACAATATATATGAATTTAAATCTTACTACATTATATATAACACCAATCATATGATACAAATGTCAAATATGTTATGTGCCAAGAGTGACGTATGTAATTGGCTCACTGAATAATTTATTTATTTATTTTTACCATAATTTCTATACAAAATTAAATTTATATATTTTTTTTAAAAATAAATTTACTAAACAGTAATAAAATTAAAATTCATATTTAACCCTTTGCTGATCTTTCAAACAAGTGGGTGTTTATGAGTTGTGACATGACTATTGGTTTGTCTTTTTTTCCAAATGGAAAATGAGGACTGTCGGAACGCAGACCAAGGTGGTGGAGTGGAGATGGTGATAATAAGTGAGAAATTGATAGGAGCAATGAAGATGATAGGAGCAAGAGATGGGGTGTGTGAATGCTGGGTCATTTTCACATTTACTTTACTCTGACGATCCTCCTTTTATATGTGAAAGTACCATATTATTCATTGCAATATTTATATTTCATGTGCTATGGTCATGAAAATCCTCCTTTTATCTTCCATTATTAATACTCCATTCCTCTTTGTAGCTCTCACTGTCACTCAATCTCACACATAGTGAATGGAGCAGCTGGCAGACACTTTACCATAATGTCATGTTTCATATTATTTAAATTTGAATTAATAGGGTATGCGTGGATTAGTGAAGATGGATGCGATAAAATCGCCAACCAACTCGTCCTTAGCGGGTGACTAATCCTCTCACCCGCCAACCAACCCACCTATCTTTATAACCGGCGGGTTGGTTGAATATATGATGGATTTCAACTGATGGATTTGACGGGTTTGACAGGTAAAGCATTACTCTCTTTATATATATATATATTATAAACACTTAATTAAGTCATTAAAGCTTTTTTGACAAGCAAAGACACCACAAAGACACTCCATTTTTTTGGCCCTCGGAACCTCAGGGCCAGCCCTGGGATTAAAGTAGGCTTGGAGTGAAAGTGGATGGCAACTACCTTCTCTAGAAGTAAAGATAGTTGTGACGAGTGCATTGATTTATCTAAAAATAGTTTTCTTTCTCATTTTTTGTTTTTTTATATACTTCATACTTGTGCTTTTTTTCTTTTTTTTAGTGAATTAATTCATACTTGTTCATTAGATTGTAGAAACTAAAATTGCGACCGATTTTTATTTTTATTTTTCTCAAATTGAGAGAGAGAGAACCCAGTTCAGAATATCATTACAACTTTTCAATTATTTATTCAAGGAAGATGCTCAAACTTGCATGAAAACATGATCAGACATTAAAGAACGATAAAATCCTCAAATCCTTCAATTCAAGGAACGTATTCAAACGTGCATGAATCATGACCTGCCATCAAACATCAAGAAGAAAATAAGTCATTACTTTGCAATCATATACCTATAATTCATTAACCTATTTGAGAAATATGATATTTTTTAAAAAATTAATTGCTGGATCACTGTGAGTTTTGACAAACATGATATTCACAAGGGATATCTAATTCAATAGTTGTCTTTTTAAAATATATTATATAAATGGCCCTACGGAGATCAATTAACGCAACTTGGTATAAGTGCTCCTTATGTTAAAATGCATCTCATTGTATATATATTATAAACCCAATCATACTTAATGCAATCTATGTTCTTGACATCCTTTGTACCTTTGAAATGATACCTTCTAATGCAGGATCCCACAGAGAGCTAGAGAGATAAAGAGAGGTTTTTTTTTTTTTTTTTTCTCACACCATGTATTACTTCTGATCCAATATTCATTTTTGGATGTAGGTATGAAAGAGCAAACTAGTTACATATATGCAGTGCATGAAGAGCAATCTAAGCCAGAATGAGTTAGTGATCTTACTTGGGTCAGTGCTGGTGAGCAGTGCAGCACCATTGAAGGTGCAATTTCCTCCACTGTGCTTGAATTTCTGATAGTAGTTGTTGAAGGCATAAGAGGCATGGTCCTTAACAGTGTTTGGCAAGTAACAAGGTTGGTTCACTTGTATCTTTGTGCAATCTGCCCTTCCCTTCCCACAAGCCCAATCAAGACCAGCTTGCAGGTCTCCAGTTGGGGTCTGCTCATTTGCTACGCACCATTGGCCTTGCCCATCTAACATCACTCAAAAATGAAGATAAAATAAGTCAAATATTAAGTTACATGACTAGAAAACACAAAGACCAATAAGTTAATTCATTCCAGGAACTGTTTGGGAATTCTAAAAATTGAATTAGGCTAGATTCAATCTCGTAATATTATTTGGTTTTTAAATTAGTCAACTATAGTTTGAAAAAGTACCATATACAGGACCGAACAGATTTACAAAAAAGTAGACTTCCCAAAATTAATTAGATCAAAACAAGGCAGACCAGCAGTTAATCAAACTTTTCTGTTTTCCAAACAACCCTTTTATCTAGAGCCTTTTTCTGCTACCGTTTTAACCCTAAGAGGAAATGAAATGATTTCATATATTCAAGCAATATAAAATGAAGCCATCCTCATAAATGAGAATGGAAGATCAAAATGATTATATTTCACGAAATCCTACAATTTATGTCCCTTAATAGGGTCATTTGAAACATTTACACGCAAACATATCAAGTAATTAAGTGAGAAAAATTTATGGATATCCATAAGACCATAACATTACCTGATTTTTGCAGTATTAATGTCAAATAGAGCACAGCTATTAAAATCCTCAAAAAAGCAGGTGGCATTTTTCTTCAGAAATTGTTGCCGCAGCTTCTGTCTGTAACTGGAATTGGACATGCATTCTCATCAACATAGTCAGTTAATTCTAGATTTATTAACTTTCAGAAAAATCAAATAAATTCTCAGTGATACAATTTCCAATCTGTTCATTCTACATTAATGGTTTGAATTGACTCTTTTTGGGCCCAGATTACCCTTGTTATTGTTTTAAGCTTATGTTTGGATTCCGGAAAAGTGGAGGGAAAAGGAAAAGAAAAGAAACCCTTAAAAATGCTTTAAAAAATGAGTCCATTTCTAATCAATTTTCACCATTTTTTTTTCTCTCTTTCTCTTTTCAAAATCCAAACAGAGCAAGTACTAAACTAAAATGCACTATAGAGGGGTGACTACAGATTAGTTCACCAACCCATCTTATTTTCTTCATATATTTTTTAAAGAGTGGACTAATGTGGCAATCTATATTAGTCTAGCAAAGATCTTGTGTCCCCATCTCATGTCCCCATTCCATGTCCTCTCTCACAAGTCACAACAATCTCATCTCGAAAAATCTACTCTTTAAAAACAACTCATGGTTGGTTTTTCAAAATAAATTTTCATGAGAGAGGAAAGAGAATGAGAGGGCAAGGATAGGGACTGAGGATTTCCATTCATATCAGTCGAGCGAGTAAGGACACAAATCCACATAATAATTAAACCTGTTCCATCAATGATTTGAAGTACATTCAATTTTCTCAAGTGAACAAAGAAGTAAAAAAAAAAAAATGAAGAATAATAATAAAATCATAATTGATGCTTCAGTGCACATCAAAAAAGAGAAATGAGAAGAACATAAATTAAATTAAGGAACTTCAAAGAAGCTAGAGACTGCTTCACCTTAAAAATAAAATGGTGACAAAAACTAGGGAAGTTTGTGTGCAAACTTGAGCTGAAATGAACAGCTTGTTTCTGTGTTTGGTATTTATAAGCACAAGACAGAGAGTGACTCTTAATTACAATGGTCTAAGCTGTAATATTAAGAATATACAAGAATTTGAATGAAATTGTGTCATTAATTATTGTCTTGTCACCAAGTATTCAATTGCAGTCTAGGTGGCCTTTTAGTAATATAAAATTTACCATGAGATCCTTTCAGGATATTTCAAAGTCAACTTTTTTTTTATATTGACATATTTACCTTTATTTGATAAGATTACATTTATTGAAATTTCCTTTTAGATTTTATAACTATATGGGACTTTTTATGCAAAATTTTTAAATTATTGAACTCTTTATGGAAATTTTTTAAATTACATCTATTTCAAATTTTGAATTATTAGTTTTTTTTCTATATTTATTTTCAAAGAATCCATTAAAAGTGAGCTGCATTGTTGGACTCTTTTTTTGGATTTATTGAAAATCAAATTAGATGCATAAATAAAATTTATATAAATTTATCTATTTAAAGATATACGGCAATATATGCATCCAACATGTGTATATGGGTTAGGTAAATTTACTTATTTGAAAATCAAATTTGATGCATACAATATATTTTATGTAAATTTACCTAAATATAAAGATATATAACAATATATGCATCCATCATGTGTATACGGGTTAGATAAATTCACTTCTTTGAAAATCATATTAGATGTATACAATATCTAAATTTACCTGTTTGAAAATATACGACAATTAATGCATCTTTTTTTGGTAAATACCAATTTTGGAAAAAAAAAATCAAAATCAAAATGTATAAATGATGGAAAATCCATCATAAACTATATAATTTATCTATTTCATAAACCAAGTTTTCTATAGGAAGGTTTGGGTTTACAACCCATCTATTAAGGGATTCTTGGTTAAATACCCTTAAGTTTACTACATTACCAAAATGGGAGCTCCTCCCATATTTAGCACTATTGTGCTCCAATAGATAGCTCCATATTTGGTAACATTGTATTCAAATGAACTTTAATTTGAAGAAAAATATGATATGGACTATTTAATATGAGATAATCGTTACAAAAACAAATTTCTAAATATGGGAGGTATTAATGCCATTACCAAATTTGGGAACTATGGATGGTAGCCCATTAGAGTAGGTTTTTTTTAAAAAAAAATTATTTCTATGACCTCCAAATTTGGCCATGACAATCCTAAATGATACCCCATTAGAGATATATGCTCTTATTTGATATTTCATTAGTAGTTGACTTGATTTAGTTTGTTTAATTTATAAATCTAATATTTAGTGGTGGCCAACCTTGATTTAATAGGGGGATTTTTACAGAAATGGACCTCAAAGATCAAACAATTACGTAAATGGACCTAACTAAACTATATTTACCTTCATGGACCTCAAAAGACGAAAATACCCTTAATAGCCTAAGTTATTTACAGTTAAACCATTCCAACGTTAAAAAATTTGAAATTTTTTTCACATATAATCTCCAATTTCACGAATAATCCCTAGTAAATGCAGTAAATCTCCAATCCCCACATTAGTAAATAATTTCATAATTCCAAGAATACAATATAATCATTAGCCCCCAATGTATCAAAGAATCCTCAATATACTAATTAATCATCAATTTAAAGACAAAATTAAATACCCATAGAATCAAAGTTGATGTGAGATTTTTCATAATTTAATATTATTGATGTGACATTAAAGTCAATTGATTTGACTAATAAAAGTATGATGTTGACCTATTAGGTATTAGGGATTATGTGTAAATTTAGGAATTATATTATAATGTGGTAATCGGAGATTATAAGCAATATGCGGGAATTATGTGTTAGGGTGGGGATTATGAAGAAAATTTGAATATTTTTTAAATTTTATAACCGTTGGAAAGGGTATTTTTGTCCAAAAAATTATTCATAGATCCATGGAGATAAATATAATTTAGCCGGATCCATTTACGTAATTTTTTTATCTTTGAGATCCATTTCCATAAAAATCTGAGATGATCATGTAACTATCCATTTTGCCCATATACGACACATGTATCTGATTGGAAGTTCTTAAAATTTTCTTTTGCCATTCAAGCAACTGGCCCTATTAAAATAAGAGAAGCAACAAAGAAAAAAAATTTATTAAATGGACAGACACTTTGATTATCTCTTTTCATATTGCATGGCATAATAGTGCACAGCACCATTGTTGATCTCTAACAATATCATGTTGCATCAATAATTATAATAATTAATATGATAAAAGTCATGTCAATTTATACAGAAATCATAATACTAAAAAGTACAGGAGCAATTAGACAATCAAAATTCCCAAATAGCAGCTTCCTCATGTATAACCTACTTTCAAACTAACTTGTACACTGAACAGCATGTATTAGGCTGTTATAGCCCATAAAGCATTCATGTATTTGTTCTTCTGCTGCAGGGAAAAAATCCATGAACTTGATAAAACCCTAAAAAACCCACTTGATTTAAAAACCTGCAACACCATCTCAGTTCTCCAGAATCAGTCTCCTTCTCTCCTTCCCTCTCCAAATGGATCTCCCCCGTCTGTTCTTCCTACTCTCTCTCTTCATTCTCTCTCAATCACTATCGACTGCTCAAACTTTCAATGCCACTGATCTGGAAGCAGCAGCAGCCGACATGAGATCGAAATCTTATTATGGATTTGCAATTCTTCTGCAGTTGCTAAATGGCACAACACAACTCAACGGGGATATAACTTTCTTTATGCCGACTGATCGCGAATTATCAAAACCAACAATTTCATTACTGCATCTCAAAGACTTCTTGCTAAGCCATTCAATCTCAGAGCCTCTGCTCTTTCGTGACTTGTCTCATCTTCCCACTGGAACCCTAGTTCCATCTGGGCTTCGTGGTTGTCTGCTTAAGATCGCTAACCATGGGAGACTGGCTTATTTTGTTAACAATGCCCAAATTGTCGCACCTAATGTTTGTATAAACTCTTTAATCAGGTGCCATGGAGTAGATGCAACAATTCAGTACAACAAGAATAGTATTCCCAAAGAATATCAAGAGGAACATCCTATTGCTGCAACTTCACCAATGTATCCCCCAATTGCTCCAATGTCAAATTTCTTCCATGGCCATGACTGATTCCTCACAGGAAGTCCTTACTAGATCTCTAATATTCACTTGGCAGTGGCAGCACGGGTTGAGGCAGTCTTCAAAATCGCAAGGATTTCTTTCTTTTGTTTGTATTCGCAAGCATGCACGTACATGGTGACTGCATGCGCAAAAAGATCTAAATATCTAATGGTGAATGCAGGTGCCAAAAGATTTGATTTTATATGTAATAAGTTATTGCATATCTGTTACAAATATAAATGAAATAACCATAGTAATCCTATCAACCTAAAATCATGGAGTGGTTAAAATTACACTACTACAAAGATTTTCAAGGGAATCCTTGTCTCGATTCAAAAAAGCCAGGATAAGCAATTGTGACTTGTGAGAGGTTTTTTTTTTTGTTTGTTTTGGTGGTGGGGGGTGTTGGGTTTGTGAGAGAGAGAGAGACTGCATGTACCACCTACATTTTTAACAAACTCAGATATTAACATATTTTTCAGTTACAAATGACTAAAAGACTAAGAGTTCATGCATAATTTTACTTGCAGCAGAAATAAGAGAAGAAGGCATGAAGTGTTCTGTAGTATGAAGCTCAAACTAACTTTCGATCCTCCCTCGCTCAATTCAATCTGAGATCATAGTCTTACGTCCTAGCATTTTCTGCACTCACCGAATCACGACTATCATATAACCATCATCTTCAAAATGCTAATAGAAAATGACCATGACGACCATATACTGGGGGCTGGCAGAATTTAATCTCATTAGTCAGCTGCAGAACTAAAAATGAATTTGTGCAAGACAAGACATGCATAGAGTCTATGAAAAATGCAAGAACATCATCTGCATTTTTTTTTTGGACAGCCTGCGAATCAAAGTTCATGTGCGTGCACTCATACTAGAAAAGAGAGAAGAGGTTCACATGCAAATAAGCATGAATACATGGCATGGTATATGTATGCAATACACACAGAAAGGAAGTATACATTTATAAATGATTATGCACCATGTTACATTGAAATATATATGGAGCAATTTAGGAATTGAAATGCATTTTGTTTCCTCTTTTCCAAGCCAACAATGTTGTCACAAGTTGAAAAATACAGAACTTAATTTACACTCAGTGCTAGTCATGCAACTGAAATTATAACACTACATCTCAGACTTACTCAAGGAATAGCACCAAGAGAGCGGAGGTCAATTGGTGGGCCTTCTGCCTTTGGAGACACATTATTCATATTCTTGAGCAGGTCCTGAATCTTGCAAAGCATCATCATCTGGGAAGGATCACTCCCTCCACTGTTGCTTTGTGACACCCTTGAACTCTCCTGAAGCTTAATCTTCTCAAACAGATACTGTTTTTCAGCTTCTGCCTCATTTAAACGGAGTTTAAGATACCTGCTGGCATAATCCTCCTCTGCCTTCTCTGACTTGGCAAGTGCAATCCTTTGGAGCCTCTCAGCCTCTCTCCTTGCCTCACTGGCCTTGATCTGGAACATATCAGCCTCAGCCTGCTTAAGCTTCACAATACTCTCAAGCTCATCAATTTGTTGCTTCTTCTGCTGCTTCTCCATCTTTAGCTCCTCCACTTCTCTAGTTTTATCCTCGAGTTCCCGATCACAAGCGTCAAGAGCTAGGCGGGCTTTCTTGAACATCCGCATCTTCTCTTCTGCTACCATTTCCATTTTTCTAATGGCTTCCTGCACTACTTCAGCAATCCGGTTGCATGCCTCTGGCGGGGCTATCAGCCGTCCTCCTTCCTCACTTTCCAAGTTCTTTGAGGGGTCAACCTCAAGCTCTGTATAAATATGGAAAAAAAAAAAAAAATTACAGAGAGGAGAAACATAAATAATGAACTTAATTTATTCAATAGAAGAGAAATATTCCATTGTGCCTAAAATAAAGCATGTTATAGACACAGATAAAGACACGCCCATTTTTTAATTGGGTATTCATCAAGCATATTTCTTAGTCTTAGTTGATGTCAAATGCTGAAATCAACATCAGGCACTCAACCATCCAAACAGGATCAAAACGAAATTGGGAGCATATAAGAACTCAATTCTGGGACAAACTATTATTTATAATCCTGAAAAGATCTGAGAAGATGGAAACCGGCTGGTAGAGATCTACATTACATGCAGAAGTTATTTAAACAACTGAACCAGTTCAGGAGGAAATCGCCTGCTAGGTTATTATCGAATCAAACAGTTCAATATATCTTATACATAATCAACCTAATGACAAGGCCAAATGAGCAACAAATTCAGCAGACAATGGTCCATAGAAACATTGATTCATAAATGGAATAATTCAACCATCTAAACACACAAATGATAAAAATAAAAATAATATTACTGGTCAGAAAAAATCCAAGTATTAATCGAATGAAATTACATAACACAATTTGAATAAGCTACATCTATATACAAAATTATGTATGCAACCAAGAGTTGTAGTACATGGGGTCCCAAAACCAAAAAACAGTAAAGGTTTATAGTTCAGCAATTAATTTGCCTGCTATGGGTTAAAAAAAAATTCATATGAGGATATCAAGTTATTTTATTGATAAAAAATAGCAAGTACAAAGATATAATAATAAGCTCAGTTGCTAT
Organism: Hamamelis virginiana; assembly: GCA_017140935.1. Classification (NCBI taxonomy): domain Eukaryota; kingdom Viridiplantae; phylum Streptophyta; class Magnoliopsida; order Saxifragales; family Hamamelidaceae; genus Hamamelis; species Hamamelis virginiana. The sequence goes on along the minus strand of JAESVK010000203.1, from coordinate 1,828,883 downwards.
GCGTTAATAAACTCATTGAACTCTAGTTGATACATACAAAAGATAATTTCAACTATCCCTTGACATCAAGAAAACAGTCATATATGTAAAAGAAGCTGAAAAACCAATGCCTTAGTTCTTTCGCTCTCCTCCCCATAAGCAGCAGCATAAACACAATTAGCACAGAAATAATGCATAAGCAAAATTGCCGAGCCAATACAGCTTCACATTTCATCCCTTCGCCACTCAGATGTCAAATTTACCAGTTAAAGGTCGCTCCATATTGAAGTCAGATGACCGTTAAAGCTGCTCATGAATGATATTCTCATCGTAGCAAGAGAACTGTTCGAAAAAGTTGATCTGTCTGTTCGCTAATTTTGGGTATGTTTGTACTTAATTAGTCTTTATCACATACCACAACATGTGACCATAGCAATAGAATAGTAATACGCCACATTGATACAAGGCTACACTGCAGTTAATTATTTTACAGTTCTATCACAGAAAGAATATACCAACTACATGGTGTTTCTTAATGTTCAATTGTTCATGGTATGGATTCAGAAAATCAGTAGGTTTAGTGTAAAATAGAACGCTATTATTAAATCTGGGCGTAATTAGCCTACAACAATCATGTTCTTTTAAACTAATAAGACAGAGAATTCACAAAACTTGGCAGATGTCTCAAACTTTGTGGAGTTTTTACTCCAACCTCAAGCACATCTTAATAAACAGTGATTGACATTTCAACATGAAAGTGATTTAGTTTCTAGTGGATTGAGCATAATTCTCATTTTCTAGTTTCTACATAAAGCTATTGAAGCATAAAGCGAAGCTGATAGAATGTTAAACAGCGTGCATACCTTGGAAAAACAGCAATATTGCTTTACATACTGTTGGTTCAGCCACCCCACTCTTCAATTTTTCATTGAGATCTTCGCATTTCCAGAACAGTTTCCTTCCTCTTGAATCCTCACTCCCGCGGAAGATTCTACTCACAAAGTCAAGTTCTCTCATTAAGGCCTCTCGATCCCAGACTGGTGCACATTGTTGGAACACATCTTTGACCCACCCTAATAACTCAGATGTCCTATTGCAGGCTCGGCAGCTGAAAAGCATCTCAGCTGGGCCTGCTCCATTCTTACCACAAGGGCCCATGCCAATTCGTCCTTTGAAAATAGCACAATCCGTGTGGGTCCAATGGGAACACAAATCGCAACCAATCCACCTACATGTGTTCACCTCAAAATCAAACTTGTTACAAATCACACACATGCAAAGATTACAGAATCCATTTCTGTTGGTGCAAATTTCACAGGTACAGTCATCTGCTGGAAGCTGACTTCGGCATGCTATATTTCTGCATCTCTTGTACACAAGAACCTCAATGAGACTACTCTGAGGAAGACTGATACTTGGATGCAGGAATGCCTGAATTCCTGTATTGATCGCAACAAGAATTTCCAGCTGGACTCGGTGAGCTGTAATAAGAGTTTTAGCAGTCAAATCACCCCTGCTCTGAATAAGCTTCTGCAGAACCAAAAACTCCTCTCTGTGCTGTGAACCGCCGGTTCCTTCAAGAATAACTCGGAGCTCATTCTTGAGCTCTTCTAAAAACTCATGCGGAAGATGTTGCATTCGTTCAGATATTATATCCAATCTTTCTTTAGCCACATCCCAGAGAGACATCTTATCTGAGTTAGACACACGGTGAACAACAGACTGTTCAGCACAATCATTCTCCCCTTCCTTCTCCTTCTCCAGTTTTTTGGCCATGATAGCATCAGCAGTGGGCCAGGTTTCACGTGAGCTGGCACTTTCTGATGGGGACTCGCGGACCTGATCAGAATTTGACCCACGTTCTTGAAGATTGGGAGACCCACAGGCATCAGGAGACACTAGGGATAGGGATGTCTGCAAACCTCTGGGCTGTGGCTGTTGACGTGGAGGCAGCATTCTCGTTGGAGGTTGGCGATGGAAGTTGTTAGCTCCAGAAGATGTTCCCATCAAATAATGCGTCAGTTAAATCCCTAAGCACAAAAAATGAAGTTCCCTTCCTCCTCAGCTAACACTCAAGAAGATCATTCAATAGCTGCTATGTATAAAAGAATATTAAAAAGGGTAAATTGTCAAAACAAAGTAAGCAAACTTTCTTGATAAGAGAAAAGATTCACCATGATGAAATTTATCGTCTAGCTGCCAGACCATGTAATGCAAGTGGAAAACAAAATTATTTTTCCAGAAAAAAAGAAAATAATAAATCCCATTATTTTCATTTCATCTGGAAGCACAAGACATGAGTCTCAAAAAAAAAGCCAAATGCTTTTCAAAACGGGAAAAACAAAACTCAAACAAACCATTGAATTTAAGACGCATGCAAATCAGAAACAGTAACAGCAGAACATGCCAAATTTCTAATCGGCAATCGTGACTAAAATGACACATCTTCAAAAGACGAACACTAATCAAACTTGACAAGTAATTAACCCACAGAATCAGAACTAACAATCACAAATTCAAGCAAAAAATACATAAAATTTATTAAAAATAATCATTTTTAACACCATATCACTAACCCCAGCTGATACTCCAGACCAAATTACACAATTAACATTCCATCAAAAGTTGAACAAAACAGCAGCAGCAGCAGCAGCATATATAGCATATGGATTGTAACTCTAAAACGAGATCTAGGGCTATACATAAAACGAATTTACTCACCGTATGGTGCATAAGCAAGCAGAAATATCCTTTGATTTGCAAATGGAATACTGATCAGAGAAAAGCTGAGATTGAATTTCAACTGAAGGGAAAATCGGAGAGAGCAAAAAAACTCTTCTTTTCCCTTCAGATGAGCAGAGAAGTTTGGGAGAAAATAAAACCCTAGTCCACCCAGCGTATGACTCTCTCTCTCTCTCTCTCTCTCCAAAAGTCCAAAAACAAGCCTGAACGACACGATTCTCCTTTTTATACATTGAAGATGTGAAAGACGAAATGACCGGGACGGCCGGTCACCGTCACCCACAACGTTCTTCTTTCCCGCGTGTTGACTTCTTAATGTCTGTTCCTTGTTCAAAACTCGGCAATTCATCGTCGGCAGCAGCTATTTCCGGCCGTTGGATCAATTATCTAACTAAGATTTTGTTTTAAGAAATTTATAACCGTAGAGAACGTCAAGGACCACCATTACGCGGATAAGTGTCGATTGTTGCCACGTTGAGAGAAAATTATTAGATTGAGGGAATTACTCGCCGAATCAGACTAAAGAGGAAAAGTTAAACGGGAGCATCATCGCCGAGGAGACAGAGTTGTCCATGGGACTAGTCGCCAAATTAGTGAAGCCTTTCGCCTCCGGTTATAACGAAGGTGTATTTGATTATTTTCCTGGAAATAAATTGCTTTTCCAGCAACATTTTTCCTTATTTACCAAATATCAGAATTTCCACTCGGACTAATTCTCAAACACGAATACTGTTATAAATAAATCGAAAATTCATTTAGCAAGCTTGACTCTATAAATAATTAACAATTTAAAGATAAGATTTGAGCTTGACTTTCTAATTTTGTTTACGAGCTTAATGAGCATTTTATCCGTATAATTTGATTATTTAAAATACAACAATTTTATATCACCCGACATTTTAACCCAAAATTAAAAACCATCCTGACGTGTCGTGATTTGAGTGGTATGTGAAAAAGAGGAAAATAATTTGAGAAAATAGACTTTATCACTCAAAGCAGAACACATCAGAGTGATTTTTAATTTCAGGTTAAAGTTTTTGGTGCTTTAATATTTTTCTTTAAAATGTTTATTAGTTTAGTCGAGTAACATATTATACTTCTCAAACTTTAGTTCGATAAATTAACAAGTTCAACTATAAAATTTGAGCTTGATTTTCGAAACATTTTATTGAATGGATCTAGAACCAGTCAAGTCCAAGTATCTTGGTTTGTTTTACAGCTCTTTTTTTTTTTTTTTTTTTTGATATACAGGTATTCTTGGCCAGTTTGCGCTCACCAGACTAAATCCTGCATCCCGAACAAAGCTTCCAAAACAAGACGACCAAGGGAATTGGTACCCCTTAGCTCAAAAGTCAATCTATCTTCTCCTATCCACTAAAAAAAAAAGTTAATTTTACTTCACAGTCTAACTTAACTATTTACACAGCAAAATCTAGCTTGTTCATTTATATTTGTTTTTAGTTCATTTTTCTTTTCAAAGGAAGGGACAAGAAGAAATTTAATTATTTATAACAATTCGTCCATCTGCCAAAAAAATCCAATGCATGTTTAAAACACCTGGGTGAACAAAAAAAGCCATTGTAGTAAGATACCACAGATATATATATATATATATATATATATATATATATATATATATATATAGCTAGCATCTAAAAGGGAACAGTCGGCCACTGGTTCAATTTTCTTACTATAAATCCAAAGGAAAAAAAAAAAAAAAAACCCTTGATGAAAAAAATTATATATTACTTAAGGTCTATATATTGAGCTCAAGTTAAGAGTTCAGCAAGAAACTTAATTAACCAAAGCAGGATGATCTGCAGACTACCATTTCAGTGACAATCATTTTGCTCCATCTGAAACTTCATTAAAACTTTAAAGTTAATTTAAAGCCTCTGTTTGGATTTCAGAAAGAAAGCAGGAAAGAAAATGAAAAGGATTATAAGAAATGTTGATCAAGAAAAAAAAAATCCATTTGTAAATAATTTTTCATCCCTTTCTATCATGCTTTTCGAAATCCAAACAGACCCTAAAATCCACTGGCAAAATTCTTGGATGTTTTTTAAACTAGGGGAAGCAACCTCATTATCTGAATCTTTAAAAGTTGGCTTCAAACATATTCATGTGTTTTCTATTAGGAAAAATAGTGTTCTAGCTCCATTGAGATTTACAACAAACAGTTCCCCATTTGTTTTGATAGTTGAGGATTGAATCTGTTAAAAGAAGCAAATGGTTGATTGGTTTCTGTCATCTAGATAGAAGAAACCTGCATATCTATTGCACCATTCATTAACATTAATTCTGCAAAACTCTTCATCTGTTCTATGATTTATATGCCTTACAAGTTACGTACAACGATCTCGACTTCTAAATAATTATCACTGATAATTAACAGTACCACACTGAAATTTTGCACACAACTATATATATATATATATAGGTTTGTTTATGTTGGAGATTTTCTAAAATAACACAAAACAGACAACATTAAGCAACTGGGCTTCATTTTATCCTCAAGGAAAATTTGCTGCAACCCAGTGCACACCCATCAAACAGATCGGTGGCATGCAGGGGGACTAATATTGTAACTAATGCAGCTTAAAGCATTAATTTTGTCCTCTTACTGCAGAATTTTTTCTAGCAGTTTGTTTTACAGATGAAGAGAAGTATCAACATCAGAATCAGCATCATCAACTTCAAATTTATTCAATGAAGCTTGCATAAACGGTACTGTAGAGTCTCTGCCGGGCTTCAAGTTATCATTCTTGTCTTGAGAATTCATCCACAGGGACCGAGAAACTTGGGGAGTTGGAGGCATTGGTGGCTGCATGATCAATTCAGGGTGGCAAAACAATCTGGTAGGCTCAAAATTCGCGGTATGACGATTGAATCTTTGGGGCTCTTTCGGCATTCTCAAGAGCTCTCTCTCCTCTCTCATCTCCTTCACTCTCTGCAACTGTCTGAACCTTTCTTGTAACAGAACAATGGAGGAATTAATGACTGTGGGATCATCCTTTCTTTCCCTAGCCATATTTTGAGGAAGAAGTTGGCTTGTGCAAATTAAAGTAATCTCTAAGAAGGCTTATATAGAGGTACAATGTATACTTGTATTTATATATGTTATATACATACTCCTCTTATTGATTCAAAATTGTTCAAAAAAGGAATGAGAATCGGCAGCTAAGCTGCATAGTCCAAGAGGAAAAGGTTGATTGGCCAATCTAAGGAGGTCCTTTTTTTACTGTTTGTGAGGGGGAAGCTAGAGGCTAAAGGAGAATATAGTGTAAGAGAAAAATCCAAAAGAATGTTGAAACTAGCTAGCACATGGAAGGGTGTGTTTGGAGGAATAGAAAGTTGGGTGATGCTCTCTGTCAGCTTGTCCCTAAAAGGCCCTTTTAGCTTTGGAGAAGATGGAGCCTTTTCTGGTGAGCATTGGATCCATATGAATTGTTTTTTTAAATATTTATTTATATTCCAAATTCTCTCTCTTATTTTTTTTGTACTTTCTCTTTGTTGGAAGAAGGAGAAGAGGGCGGGAAAACCGAAAAGACCGTATCAACATATGCTTACTTTAGCATGAAACATATAGGTAATTATGGGATGAGTAATTTGAAAAACGGACCGTTGGATTAGATATTATTCTTATACATATCATGCACGTAAAAAATCACAGTAATCCAACTGTTAGTTTCTCATAAATATCACTTAGAAAAACTATGATGGTTTTTAACGGTCACAGTTTTTACAGTTTGTAATGTAAGATCCTGATATTGGATTATTGTGATTTTTGACACGCACGACATCTATAAAAACAGTATCAAATTCAATAGTCGGTTTAATAAAATACATATCCCATAATTACATATGAATTTTATGCTTATTTTAGTTAAAATAAGCATATGTGCACAAAATTGAAGATTGTTTGGTCGGAAAATACAAGGACTAGAAGATGGAATAATCTTAGGAGGTCATGATGTGGACAACAATTATGATAAAGAAAAACATAAACGTTACCAACATTCCCTCTCTCTCTCTAGCTTCCTCTCTCTCTTTAATGTTTTTGTCTGGGAGTTGTTGGTTGCGAATGGCATGCAGGGATGAAAGCTGCAGATGCGAATGGGGGTGGTGGATTGGATGCTTCTTTTTTGCAGCAACGTACAATGCCCAATGCCCCCCCCTCTATTATTTAACTTGGAACTTCGGACTTTGAATTGAAGGACAGATTGAGAGAGATGTAGACAACGCGTGCTTTTGGAATTTCCTATCATGAGCCATGTGCATTCTGGGTTTATACGAATGCACTGTGCACATCTTTGTGTCACCTCACCTGTCCATGCCCATGTGGCAACTCCTCATGCCACCATGTCACTGTGTATAAAAATATGTACAAATTAATGAATTTAATTCGGTTTGAATTAATTTACCCAACAAAAATGCTATATAATCAAAAACTTTAACCCGAAATTAAAAACTACTATGATGTGTCATACTTTGAGTAGTGTGTGAAAAAGATAGAATCTATTTAAGGGAATGACTAAACCACTCAAAGCATGAGAAATCATGGTAGTTTTTAATTTCAGGTTAAAGTTTTTTATTTTCACTTGTATTTTTTAAAAAACTATGCACCAACCATCCTCTCTCTCTCTCTCTCTCTCTCTCTCTCTCTCTCTCTCTCTCTCTGTGGTTCCTTGGATGCGACAACATAACTCGGAACATTAAAATTGTTGGGTAAGAAAAATGAGACATGAGATCAAGAGTGTTTATAATGCCCAAATTTCCTTAAAAGACTATTTTATCTTTGAAATTTTGTACCATACAAAAAGACATGGTTATATATGCTAGCCAGCTCAAAAGCAATGCTAATTTGTCATTTGGGACATTTGAAAGGCATTATCTTGGTACACTTAATCAATTGATTAACTTCTTTTCTAAAAAGCTAGAATACAGATGTCATATCCAAATAAATAGTATTTCCAATCCCTTTCTTCTTGATTCTCTCAATCAATTAGTATGTCAGCATCAAAAGCACATTTTGACTAATTAATATGTGGCTCCTATTTAGTAAACTAGGTTGCCTGAAAACAAATTCAAAATTTAATTTTAGGGTATTTTTGGAAAGTATTAAAAATTGGATCAAAAGAGATCCGTACCTTTAGGACTATATAATTTTAAAATAAATTAAGTGGTTAACCCATGATTAATTTGAAAAAAAAAAAAAATTACAAGAAAATTGAACGTAGTAATTATAGTCTCTTAATAATTCAATCTAGCTTATCCAAAAATTCTGCATGGTTGAGATAGATTTATAGAAAAATTGATCCAACATACCTAATACCCTCTTACTCATTCGATCTTAATCAAAAACTCTGCACGGGTGAAACAATTACCCAAGCCAATTTTTTTCTTTTTTTCTTTTTTAAGTAGGCATCAAAGTTAAAGTGCAAAAAAAAATCAAACATACTAATATTTAATTCACTTGACATGCTGATTGGGACTTACAGCACAAAAGGTTCCAAGCCATTACCAATGCTAACTTTGCAAATTGAACATATGGTGTTAGGATTTCATTGTAGGATTGGTCCTAAAATAGTGCTAGGAATTAGGATGGCAATGGGGAGGGGCAGGGCGGGTTTTTCACTCCCCCATCCACGTCCCCGTTCCTGCTTATAAAATTACTCCATATTTCTGCCCCGTATCCTGGCGGAGAATATAATTCTATCCCCATCTCCATCCCCATAGGGGCGGGGAATCCCCGTCCCCGTCCCGCCGTCCCGCCATTTCAATAACAAATGAATTATGAATTAAAAAACATTGTGACAATTTTCGATAGTTTTTTGTACTTCATCTCAAAAATATGATTTTTTTTTTTTAAATTAATCGTTTGATCAATGTGATTTTTTGTATATATGATGTATCATGTGTACACACATATAACTTAATCCAATCGTTAGTTTATCAAAATACATATTCCATATTGGTTTTACAAACCATATGTCAAACTAAGGATTATAAGGTGGTGTGCGTAGGACCAACAATAGAAAAGATTTGATAGATTGACCGTTAGATTAAATACAATTGTTATGAATTTCATGTTCACAAAAAATCATAGTAATCTAACGGTCAGTTTATGAAAAATGTTCATGGAAAATTATAATAATTTAATTCTTCAAAATGTCATAAATTTTATCCAGATAGTTTTTTTTTTTTTTTAAATAACCGTTGGATTATTTTGATTTTTTGTGAGTATGTAATTTATAATAAGTGCATCTAATCCAACGGTCAGTTTTTCAAAATATATTTCGTATTTATTCCTATAAAATATAGACTATAGAGGTCACCTTACACATAAACAACATAATTGTATAAAGTGCAACTTATAACAACATCGTTCCTGTCATCGTAAACAAAGATAAAGGTTAAATAATTGAAAAGAATGAAAGATTTAACAAACTCAACACAATAAGGGAGACTTAACTTATTATATAAGAAATATATAAGAATGGTTATAAAATGTTAGATTGTTAGTGAGATCACCGAGATGCAAGAAAATCAAGTGACCAATATTATTAAAAAATGGTTAAAATTGATGGGAGGGACATAAAAGTTATGAGGTTATTAATAATTTAAATTCTATTCTATATTATATATAATAGAATAAATAAAATATAATTTATGTATCATATAAAATCATATATTTTAAATATAAAATTTACATAAACGGAGATGGGAAATCCCTGCGGGGCAGGAATAAATAGGCAGGACGAGACGGGGCATTGTAAATCCGTCCCAGCCCCGTATCCCGATGGAGTAAATATTTTTAACTCCATTCCCGCCCCATACTCCAAAAAATTCAAAAAAAACCCGTCCTTATAGGGACAGGACGGGCCCGTGGGGATTGCCATCCCTACTAGGAATCCCATATACGAAATTCTTGAATATTCATAGACCTATTAGAATCACTCATAAGACGACTCTCAAAAGTCATATGTAAGCAAAGCAAAATTTTCAGCATTGTGGTATTTTTTGGACAAGGGTTAACACGATACCGTTTTATATGATTTATAAAACCGTTATAAAAAATGTCGACCTGTCCAGTATCTCATCACTGTATCTTACCGCTAAAAATGAGACTCGTAAGTCTTCAACCTCACACCAAGCTCATTGAGCAAAAGGTAATGTCTCTTCTCCACGACTCAACCAAGCTAAGCCACCTTCTCCAAATCCACGCATCCATCATCAAAACCTCTCTAGATCGCAACAATTTTGTTATCGCCAAGCTCTTGCGTCGAATCTCTTCGTGTTCTTCTTCTTCTTCTTCTAATGATTTACCTTATGCCCGCTCTTTGTTCGACACAATTCCATCGCCTGATGCCTTCATTTGGAACACCATGATCCGGGCTTACTTGAATTCTCAAAACCCCCAAGAATCTCTGTCTCTTTTCTTTCTAATGCGGCTTCAAGAAGGCGTTTCTGCAGATAGTTTTAGCTTTTCTCTTGTTCTTCAGGCATGCGGGAGATTAAAGGAGATTCAAGTAGGCGGAATGATATATACCCAGGTGTTGAAACTTGGGTTTGGCTCTGATTTGTTTGTTTCAGCTGCTCTCATTGAAATGTATGCAAAATTTGGTAATTTGGAGATTGCACAGAAGATTTTCGATGATATGATTGACCCAGATTTAGTTTGCTATAATGTTATGTTGTCAGAGTATGTTCGGGTTGGGGAGATAAGTTTAGCACATAATTTGTTTGATAGGATGCCTGAGAGGGACTTGGTCTCTTGGAATACCATGATTCATGGGTATGCATTACTTGGTGATGTGGGGGCTGCAAAGAAGTTATTTGATAGAACTTGTGAAAGAGATATAGTTTCTTGGAGTTCAATGATTGCAGCTTATGCCAAAAGCAGGCAATCTAATGAGGCCTTGCTGCTATTTCATGAGATGCAATTAGCAAATGTTAGGCCTGATAAGGTCACCATGGTAAGCGTCTTGTCTGCCTGTGGAGATATGGGTGCCTTAGGGATGGGCAAAATGGTTCATGAGTACATTGAGAGAAATAGAATTGAAATGGATCTCAAGCTTGGGACTTCTCTTGTGGACATGTATGCCAAATGTGGAGACATAGATAATTCACTGAAAGTTTTTAATCAGATGAATAAGAGGGATGTGTTTGCTTGGAGTGCTATGATCATGGGACTTGCAAACCATGGATTGGGTGAGCTTGCGCTAGATTATTTCTCCAAGATGATATCACAAGAAATCAAACCCAATGATATTACATTTATAGGTGTGTTGAGTGCATGCAGTCACATTGGTCTGGTTGATATGGGGTGGACATATTTCAAATCCATGAGTGATGTTTATGGTGTTACCCCTAAGATTGAACATTATGGATGTGTAGTTGATATTTTGGGCCGAGGAGGACGACTTAAAGAGGCCAGAGAACTCATTAGAACTATGCCATTCGCGGCAGATGCTGTAGCCTGGAGGGCCCTTCTTGGAGCTTGTAGAATCTACAGGAATGTAGAACTAGCAGAAGAAGCTACAGTGAATCTTCTTGAACTGGAGCCTCATGTAGATGGGAACTATGTGCTCCTGTCAAATATATATTCCCAAGCCAAGAAGTGGGACAAGGTTGTGAATGTCAGGAGGATGATGAAAAACATAAAAGTTCAGAAGGTCCCAGGGAGCAGTTCAATCGAAGTTAATAATGCGGTTTACGAATTTGTTTCCGGTGACAAATCACACCCACAATCTGAGGAAATTTGTCAAATGTTGACTGAGATGACTAATAGATTAAAACATGCTGGATATGAAGCGTTAACAGCCTCAGTTTTACAAGATTTTGATGAGCAAGAGAAAGCGAATGCATTAGCTCATCACAGTGAGAAGTTAGCGATTGCTTTTGGGCTTCTTACCACAACTCCAGGATCCCCCATTCGAATCGTAAAGAACCTTCGAGTTTGTGATGACTGTCATTTGGCCATTAAGCTTATTTCAAGGATCTATGATCGGAAGATCATTGTTAGGGACCGGAATCGTTTTCATCATTTTGTTGGGGGTTCATGCTCTTGTAAGGACTATTGGTGAAAGAATGAAGTATAAACCACTTGCTTTGGGTTTCGGTCATCCCCACCTGATGGTGGTTAGATGGTAAGGATTTGAAGAAGTACCAACTAGTGAAAGCATAAAATTCATAGTGTCATTTCTGTATTAACTACTAGGCACCTAGTTATAAGAAGAGAAAAATTCTCTAGTGAGCATTTGCTCACTTTAACTAAAGTGAGCAAATAACAGGAGCCCTTGAATTCCCATCTTGAGATGAATCTTCCATTAAGTGAATGGGAATCCAAGGGTTCCTGTTATTTGCTCACTTTAGTTAAAGTGAGCAAATGCTGATAAGAGAAGCTCTATATAAGAAGATAAATAAATAAAAAATTAACAATAACATAGGGGAAAGAACAAAGAAGTGAAAGAATTAAGAAATTCATGATCGTGCACAATATAGGATCTTTCTTGTCTTAGTCCTCCTAATTTGGTCCTGCATATTTTCTCATTTGCAGGCTTATGAACAATAAGCGTTATCATGGGACATACTGGACAGTAACACAGGGATGCTGAGAAGTATGGAAACATTGGGTACATGAAATACACACAAGAAAATGGAATTTTTATGTTTCGGGAATTTGTCATAGTTTTTTCTGTTTCCAATCAATCTCTGGTTCTGGTTCAATGAGAGAGCAACCGACTCAGCTGGTACAGTTTGCTAAGGTCAATATGTGGATTGTAGTTCTATGGTTTCTTGCAAGCCATGTATATCAGATGACTACCTATTGTCCATTCCTGAAATTCTGGAGCCAAAGAGGTAAGTTTGCTGCTAACAATTTTTTCCCCTTGAAAGTTTAGAGTCATGCTATCAGTTATTCTAGCTTGCTTTATTCATGGACTTTACTGTTCTTTTAGTGTCGGAGGTCTAAAGATATGACCAGTAATTTTGTTCCTGGAACTTTCCATTCATCACCTTTATTTTCATATCAATACACCATAGGCTTCCTTCAATTCTTCAGCATTGACAATGAAGTAGCTTTGCAGTCTGAACATTCACACCTACTCTTGATTGAGTTACTAGGAGATTTGAGGCATGAGAAACAGCATGCCTAATCTGTGGAACGAAAACTTTAAAAACAGCTGGGCTACTATTTGGTACTCACTAATGTTTCTTTCACTTATTATCGTTGCAATGATCACTGAAAGAGTGATTATAGAAGGTGCCTTTTCCAGTTTTCTCACCCGCAAAAATGGAAGTAATAATGTAAAAAATATCACCCTTTCATCTTTGATTTTATGAAAATTCTAGATTACCACCATATGCTTCGTGATTGGTTTTTTACTTACGGTTCAGGTTTTCAATTTCATCATCTTTTGTTTTGAAGAATTATCAGAGGGATAGCACTTATGAGGATCAATACAGAAACTAGAAGCAATGTAGCATATGTGGAAGTGTTTGTCTTGTCCAGCTGAACTTTTAACTCGGTCTTCTTGTTGCAAGGATTCATAAGCAACATGTGATCTTTCCCATCAATCACTTTTGCAATATAAACAGAAATGGATTTCGATCCTCAGTTCTGGAGTCTATCATCGATCTCATTGAATTCTTGGAGATGATCATGTATCTATGAATAAAGCATAAGGTTTTCTTGCTCGATCTTGAAAATCGTGGGACAACAATGGATACCACCAGAAGGTGACTAAAGTCTCAGTCATGCTGCTTCCAAATATAGATAGACAGAATGTTTTGCTCACTAGCCTTTATGCTAAAGCATACTTTGGGAATGCTTCAACAGCAGGGATCTTCATGGATTCCAATTCTCCAAATGAATATTGAGAGGCACTGCAATTCTTATGGACTGCCAAACTCACTCAGGGACTGAATTTCTGAGGTCTTCACTCCTTTACAAGCCTTGCAAGAAAAATGGTGCAGTTTAGATACATTACCATTTGAAAGAATTGTAAAGATACAGTTAGTTGGCAACAGAGAAGCAGAAGTAAATGGTGGTTGATGTTTCTTTTGGAGAAAACAAAGGCCTGTTTGGTTGTCCCTGATACTTTAATATCTCTACTTGTATTTTATATTTTTTTGTAGGATTAAAGGCAATTATTCATAGTTAAATAAATAAATAAATTGCATCTAATCAAAAATTGTACATGATCAATTTAAGAAATCCATAACATGCTCTTATGGAAAAAATTTAATGCCAATGGAGGAGGAAGGATTTGTTCCTAAAATTATATGTAAAACATGAAACAAATCAATTTCTATGGATCACATTACAAATTAAAGAATGAATATGATGTCATTTTCCATGATTTTGAGTCTGGGGAGTTTTATTTAAAAGAATATTAAGTGTCGGAATATGTCCCAATTAGGGGTGGCAAATGGGTGGATATGGGTTGAGTCTGAATGGGTTGTGCCACAAAATGATCATTACTCATTTATGATCCATTTAACTAATACCATGTCTTGACCCAACTATACCCATACCCATATATCATGGGTCAATCCAACCCACCAACCCATATATCATGGGTCGAATTATTTTTTTTATTTTTTATTTTAACATAGATATACGCCAACAAAAAAAAAAATCGAAATAAAATAAAATTGTCGCATTTAACATGTCATATTTAAATTCTCAACAAAAACAATTCTCTCTCTCTTCTATGTACAAATCTTATCCAGAATAATCTCATATTATTCTTCACTTGAAAAGCAATTGAAAAATTATTAGAAGTTTCTCTCTATATAGCATGGGAATATTATCAAATTTATTTCTATACTATGATATCACATAAGATACACTTCTTGTGTGATATCATTTCACTCAAGCTTCCATTTAAAAAAGGTGGATGATATCCGCGCTCCACATTTAAACTTCCATATCCGCGCTCCACCCCTTTATATCCGCCGCATTCCACTCACATATATAAGTGCAAAATTTTTTTTTGCCCTTGTACCAACAAACTTTCATTTTAATATATTTTGGCATTCTGCACTTCTGTAGAGCCAGTTGCAGAACTTGTTTTGAGAAGTCGACCGTTAGATAAAATATTTATCTTATGAATGTCATGCCTGCTAAAAATAACAGTGATCCAATGGTCGGTTTTTGAAAAAACCGATTGTAAAAACTGCGTTCTTACAGTTATTCAAAATGTCACAATTTTGTAGTTAGTTTTTTTAAAAATCAATTGTTGGATCGTCATGATTTTTGGTAAGCATGACATTAATAAGATGAGTATTTTATCAAACGGTTGATTTTTTAAAATGTATTCTGCAACTGACCCTACAGAAGCGCAGAATGCCAAAATATATTAAAATGAAGGTTTGTTGTTAAATGCGGCAATTTTATTCTGGATAAGATTTGTACATAGAAGAGATAGAGAGAACTGTTTTTGTTGAGGATTTAAATATGACATGTTAAATTTTGTTGTTAAACGCGGCAATTTTATTTTGTTTTAAATATTTTTGTTGGCGTGTATTTGTGTTAAATTAAAATAATAATAATAATAATAATAATAATAATAATAATAAAACAAGCCGACCCACGATATATAAGTTGGTGGATCAGGTCGACCCGTGATATATGGGTATGAGTATAGTTGGGTCAAGACATGGTATTATTTAAATGAGTAATAGTCATTTTGGGATCCAATTCATTTAGGCCCACCCCACCCCCAATCTCAACCTTCCTTTTTTGAAAGGAGTTGATCATGGACCTGATGAGTACCCATTTATTACCCGCTTATAAATAAGTTTTTAATGAGTGGACCATTTATTACCCATTTATTAAAATGTAGAGACCTATATTCATTAATATTAAGTGGGTATTGATGGATTAATGGGAATGAGTCCAATTTATCACCCCAGTCCCAATACATGAGTGACAACTCATACATCAACTTGCATGATTGGTTGACATGGACTGACTTTTAAAAAATAAAAAAAAATTAGAATAATAAGCATTTTTTATTTTTTCATGTTGAGTGCGAAACTAGATAAAATCATTTTTTGTTTCATGTTATTTTGAAAAGTCAACCGAAAAAAACAAAGAAGACTAGCAGAGTCGGAGAGGCGAAGCTGCTTCACTTTCTCTGCAACTTCCTCATCGTCTGCTTCCACAAAATTCTAACCTCATCCTCTGCCATTCCTCCGAATTCTTACATTCTCAGGTGAGTTTTTCATTTCCCTTTCCTTCAACATTTTTTTTTTTTTCTTTTTCATATTTTTATTTCCTTATCCCCTCTTTCCAAGAACCAACCGCTCTCTTGTTTGATTTCTTTTTCATACATCAAGGTGTGCCATGGCAATACGACACCCCCTTCCTGGAAAAGGGGTTGAGTTGGCCAAGGGAAAAAAAGGAGAGAGAGAGAAGAGAGGAGAGCAGAGAGAAAAGAGAGAGGAATTTTTACCAGGGGCTCATCTACGGCTTTTCCTCAATGTGTAAGCATTCTATTTTTAAATCTTGTTTGGGTTAGTTTTGTCTAATATTATTTTTGGAGCTTAAAATTTCAATTAATTTAAGAAATTGAGTGACAATCACATTTAAACGAGTATGAAAATGCATGATTGGTCTAATATTAGTTTTGTCTAATATTATTTTTGGAGCTTAAAATGCATGATTGGTCAAAAGCCCCTAACTTTTGCCACATCACTTCTGGTATGAAAATTTTGATACGTGAAAGAATGATTCGGACTTAAGATTCCGTTTGCGTTAGCTTTTCCTTAAAATCATTTTTAGAAATCTATTCCTTCACATAACTCTTTAGAGATGTTCAAACCATGTCTTCATATATCACGATTTCTATATTAGAAGCACTTTTAGCATTTAAATTTTGCCAACCATCTTATCACCCCATAAATCGTTCAGAAGTAATTATCACCTTATATCTTAGATCAAGTAGAATTTTAAGTTACAAAAGTAATTTTAGGAAAAGCTAACACAAATGGGGCCAAATTCTAAAGAGATATGTGAAGAATAGTTATCCAAAAGTAATTTAATGCAAAGCTAATCCAAACGGGTTTTTAACATCATTATGCTGATTTGTAGTGCATAGTCTTGAGTAAATTAACTTGAATCGTACATGCATTTGAAAACTTGAAATACACATTCACGGAAAATTTGAAAATTACGCGTGATTTACCTTTTAAAATCTTTATATTTCTTTGAAAAATTTATCATATGATGCTAATATCATGAAGAAATTTGTAGTAAATTTTAAGAAATTCCTTGTAAAATACAAAAATTATGTATACTAAGATAAATTATTAGTCTTTAAATTTAATCTATTTCTAATGTTTAAACTTTGTAAAATCTTGGCACCCCTGACGTAAAATTCTGGCTCCGCCCTTGATTAGATGAAATCATGTCACATTGCATTATATAGTAATTTTAATATATTACAAGAATCCGTTCATTTCTCGGTTCGATTCTAGAAATTGTGAAAAAAAAGAAGAAGTAATCGAACACGATGTGATACGAATGATCAGATTGTAGTGAGGGTTGGGATTTCTCCATTTTGAGGTTTTTTTTATAAACTTTGAAACCAAAAAATAAATTAAGCAAATATGAATGAAATGGTGACAAACTTACTTGCATTAATGAAGACTGCGATTACAAAGAACTAGAATTAGACTAATGCTAAACTAGGCTAAATTTGAGAAAGATAAATAGATGCTGTGGAATGTGTTGGGATGCCCTTTCTCTGATGATTGGTCCTTTATTTCTAAACCATGACTG
>JAESVK010000203.1:1660606-1709200 GCA_017140935.1 Hamamelis virginiana | reverse complement strand
TGTTAAATGTTTGTAGGTTGAAGTTTGCTTCCTATTTCTTTGATTCATTACCGCACGAATTGTCCTCCCAATGAGTGCACCACAACTGCTAGTGGGCTCTGGATGAGTGGAGAGTTTTGCAATCCATGATTAGAACCCCATTTGGTCTTGGTCGAAATCCTTTAATAGAAGCAGAGGTAGGATAGAGTGTTTGTCCACTTCAACTTGAGTGGCTTGAATTAACTAAACAAGCATGTGCCTCTAAGTCTAACCAATACGCTCAAACAACAGCCTTGATCTGATTAGGAACGGGAAATCCAAGCAACACATCATCCCAAGTCAAACCACCAACTCCAGCCTGGGATGGGTCCTGTTCTGCACCTCTCATCCATAAACCTTCAGGAAGATGTTCTCTGGCTTTAGTCATCCCTTTAAGCGCCTGTAGGCTTATTATGAAATTCTATCTTCATCCTAGTTTTCCTGTGATTTTGGTGGTATTGTCATTTCTCTGAAGAGAATGACATTTAACGCATTGCTGTTTGAAATGAAAAGACTTACCAAGGAATGCTAGCAAATAGCAATATATCTTGAATTTCAATAGAACTCATCATCAAAAAATATTTTGGTTGTCCTGTGCAATCTTTGTTGTATGTATGAATTTGATTCCATCTAATGTCATATCTCATTTTCCTGGTTAGTCCCTAATGATCCCTGTCAAATGATAGTGTCTTTAGTTTATGAATTACTCTGATTACACTATTTTTTTTTTCTGGTTACAGATATTATAATGCTTGGCACATTTTTGTTGTTTAATGGGACATAAGGAGATGTTCTGAGCTCTAGCACAGTGATGATAACTGTGTGGGAAATCTTTAAGAGAGAGTTTGAACTATATTTGCATAAAAGGATTATAATTCCCTTTTGTTTTGGATTTTTATCTGAGCCTGATGATGCTCTCGCTGTTACCCCCATAATTGTCAGAACCTAGCATCTTGACGTAAATCATAAACCCTTAAAACTCATTTGGCGCATTACCAGCGTAGATCAAAACTTACGTGCAAAGTTTTTTGTTTATTCCTTGCTTTCTAGCCGGGAAGAACCCCAGCCCGAGCAGTTTATGACGTCTTCTGTTTGTTGCATATAGACTTGACTAGATGGACCTCCACTTTGATTCCATACTATGTGAATCCCATCCCTCAGCGAGACCTGTGCAAGGGATTTGGTCATTTGGGCAGTCCATTTGGTAGTCAACCTGTCATTTTGTAGATAAACTACGAGGAAATTACACTAAATATTGTTCATGGGTTAGGACAGAGACTAGTTGGACACTATGACCAATGACTGGTTCAATTTTTTGGGGGAAACCGTAGACCCTGGTCGAGCTAGTTTTCTACTAATTTTTGTGCTTTGAGGAAGCTTCTTGTTATGGGTTCTTATCTTCTATTGAATGGGCACCCGAGGGTCCTGAGCTTATAAAGAGGGTGTAGTGGCTCCACTTAATGTACCAGTTTTTTGGGTTAGCAACCTGACCCGTGGCAATTGGTATCCCTAATTTGTGTCACGCCATGTGCCCACATTAGGGACAGACCGTGTACAGCAGGTTGTCCCACCTATAGGGTGGATGGGTAGGCAGGTGCTTCAACCATACCGAGGTAGACTAGTCTTTTGGATTGAAAATCCAATCCTTGAAAAGTCTTGGACTTATAGACCTGCAGTGTTTTTAGGGACCAGATTAGTCTTTTGGATTAAAAACCAACGGGCTACATTTGTGTTGATTGGACTTCCACATATGAAAATTGGAAGCAAGAATTTCATCACTTTGTGGGCGCGTGGAGACACATACATGCGCATGGCACGCATGCACTCACACGAAAAAATGCACGCATAACGCACGCAGAGAGTCAGATGGTGGTATTGCTATCTGGTTTGATTCGAATGTCCATTTTGAAATTAAATTCATGACAAAATTACGCTTTCACCTCCCGTACTTTAATTTGTAAACACTCTTCAATTTTGAATTGTTGTTTCCCATTTTAACCTCACGGTGGATAGTTTAGTGATGGAACAAGCAGGGCTAAAGGCTTATCAAGTTTCTTGGTCCCATGTTCGACTCCTATTAGTCCCGAATATTCGGGGCCACGGACAATAAGGCGCAAGTCTTATTTCGAAAGTCTTATTCGGGGTGCAGGATTTAGTCCGGTGCGCGCAAGTTGATCCAGGATATTTGTATAGCAAAAAAAAAAACTTTTACCTTGTGGTATATATGGTTCAAATTTTTAACAGAGGAGCGTTGCATGTTATTTGATGAAATTAAGCTTTTATTATTATTATTATTGGCTAAATCACTTGAGGAAAAAAATAATCAACAAGCCAAAGTACTTTTGAATTGAAGTCTCCCTCTCTCTCTCTCTATCTGTCTCTCTCTCTAAAATAATGGTGATTGTTTAAGATACATCACTAATTCTGTTTGCGATATTGTTTTCACATACTTTTAATTTCTTTTGAGGTGAAAGAAGAAGATGATGACTTCATCCCACCAGGTTATGTTTTGAAGCTTTTTAAGCTTTATTTATTATGCCTCAGAGATTGCTCCACTCATCTCCATGGAAACACTCTTAAAGATGAAAACGATGCATGCAGCTCATACACACAAATATTATTATTATATAATTTTACAAAATGGGACCCATCCGCCATTTTTGACAGTCTCTTTATTAAGTTGGGAAGATTAGGACAAATCTTAAAAGAGGTAATCCCCTCCCCTTCATTATTAATAAAATCAGTCAACAGTGTTGATTAATTTGTTTGCCCCCAACACCACGCGAGAGATGACGAACGTAGGTCCCTCTGCTGCTTATGCAATAATTTTTTATTTTTAATTTTATATAAATAATTGATTACTGTGGTTGGTGTAACAATAACTCCAATATGAGTACATGTTATTTAAAAGTTTCACATAATTTCATGTGACAATGCAATTCAGATTTGATTGGGAGTTTCATACCATGAGGTCATTAGATTATTAAATTCTTTTATCTATTTTTTATGTTAAAAAGATTCTCGAATCTAGTGGTATAAAATATTTACTAAATTGAAGGTGTAAGCTAATTTAGCTAGTAAAGTTTTTTAGGGAATGTACCAGAGATCTGAGTTCAAGTTTTGTCTTTATCAAAGTGAGGAGGGTTTAAGGAAAATAATAAGGTTACCTTATATTGTGTAGCTCGTAAGCCCAATAGACTTTTTGAGAAAAATATATATAACCCATTAGAAAAATATGTGAGGTGATCTTAGGGTGTCTTTAGAAGCAACTCAAAAGAAAGAAATATTTTATGCTATGATAGGTTAATGGGATGTTTAAATAAAGAAAAATAGAGAATCTCCTACTTGGGTTAGCAGTGTGTAATGAGCCACTTTACACCAAAGCTTGATGTGTCCTGCAAATTCCTTGAAGGGCCATCATAAAGAATGAAATCTAATTATAGAATTGCTCAAAGTTAAAAAAAAAAAGAAAAAAAGAAAAAAAAAAAAGAACCAACCTTAATATCATCCAACTTTCAAAATTTTCAAACAAAGTTTGGAATGTAACACTAGCCATTTCCTCCATAAGCTTTAGTAGCAGGAAAGACTGCTGGCTTCTAATTTTGTAAATCTTGCCATAGGCTAGTTGGACCAACCTAAACTCTTTATTCAACTTTGATATCATGGGAGTAGTCTTAAGATAAGGAGGGTGGAGTGGGTGGGGGCCATAAGTAGCTCTCCTTTAAAGTATAAAAGGAAGCACCAAGATTCTCCTTTTTCTTCATTCCTTTATCTCCATCATTATCATATCACAATTCACAACTTCCTAAATATATTTGTGGCAAAGTGCTAATAGATTGAAAAGTATAAAGCTTTGGCTTTCCTTTAAGCTCAAAACCCCAAAATTCCATTCTTCATTTGAACCTTATCATCTCAAAACCCCCCAAGAAAAAACTTTTTTTCACATGTTATTTGAACAAAGTTGGACTATAATTTCATTTTTATCTATTTTGCTAAACTTTTGTGAATTTCTTTTTAAATAATGCATAAATTTATTTCTTTTTTCAAAGATAAAATACTTAAAATGAGTACCATTTAACATTATAGCTAGTAAGACAGCATTAGGAGTTGTGTTATCAAATATGAAAATCTAATAAGGTGGAGATGAGTTTGACCAATTTTTATTTCATTGCTATTGGATAAATCTTTTTTTTTTTTCCCTATAAATCTATTCAAGTATTGTATAAAAAAAAATAAAGCATAAACACATTTTTCTTATAAACGAGCTTAAATTGGCTTATTTTTTAAAAAAATAATAACAATATAGACTCTAACCTTAGCACGATCCAATTTTAAAAAATTTCAAACAAGCTCTTATTCATAAAAACTTACATGATAATTTTACAATAGTAAAATAGCATACATGAATGCGAACATAATATTACCCCCACAATTGTCGCACTATGTGATTATATATATATATATATATATATATATATATGAAAAATATTTTTATGAGGGATACCTTATTTTAACTAAAATCAGCTAATACCCTTGATTCATTGGATTGAAATCTTGAGATGAATCATATATTAAGTGAATGAGAATCTAAGAATTTGTATACTTAGCTGATTTTAGTTAAAATAAAGTATAACTGATAAGAGATTTATGTATATAAGACCCTATATGCTCATATCATATATGTGGACTCTATTTCATAAGGGTGTGTCTTGTAACTTCAAATAAGCTGATTTTAGTTAAAATAGAGTATAACTAATACGAGATTTATGTATATAAGACCCTATATGCTCATATCATATATGTGGACTCTACTTCATAAGGGTGTGTCTTGTAACTTCAAATAAATAAATAAATTATAAATTCCAATACAATTCATAAATAAAAAATAATAGAGAAAACCAGAGTAGGCAAGGGGCCAACAATTGAACCACGAAATACTCCTGCATAATTGTAGGTAAGACAAGAGAGAACCACTAAGTTTTCATGACGTGGTAAAATGTGATTGGTTAGTGATGTAGGT
Source organism: Hamamelis virginiana (assembly GCA_017140935.1). Classification (NCBI taxonomy): domain Eukaryota; kingdom Viridiplantae; phylum Streptophyta; class Magnoliopsida; order Saxifragales; family Hamamelidaceae; genus Hamamelis; species Hamamelis virginiana. The sequence continues at coordinate 1,704,162 of JAESVK010000203.1, read as the reverse complement.
AAGAAAGAGGAAACCACCAGTTCTCAGCCATGGCAAGTTGTTATTGGTGGAGGACCAATAACCTTTAATGGACGCGGAATGGTCTTTTGTTGATTTTGATTTGAAGATGCTTCGTCGAGTCATGTGAAAAGGACACATAAGGAAAACGACAGAGATTCCCATATGAGTATCATGGTCCGCGGAGCACCTGATTCCAACCATGCTTGCCGTGAAGTGGAATGGAAGTTGCTAATTTCCACGTCATCGTAGAAACCAGTTTGATGATAAAATAATAATAATAAAAGAAAAAAAAATAAAGTAAGCTGCTTCTGCGAAAAGAGATGAGTCAACTTCGCTAGAGACGCCGGCTTATATAAATACCCTTGCTTTTCAATTTATTTACGAAAATGCATTTTGACTCTTAATCTCGCGAAACCGTGTGAGCATGTCCGATACCTCCCATAGTTTTTGGCCTAGGGCAAAGTACAAACAGCGTTACGACATGGACATGCGACCGATTTTACAGTTCTTTATCTGGGATTCTCGAGAATCAAACAGAAAGCTTTTCGTGTGAGTCAGCAAATAAATAAAGAAATAAAAATGAAAATCACATGGGTTTTGTTTGTTTTTTTTCCCTTTGGACTAAAGTGAAAGCCTTATGTTTATGACTTATGAGTTAAAAACTAAACCTACCTTTTCCAATGCAACTTACCATTATATATATATATATATATATTGGGCTGGTTCAAATGGAAAGTATTGATGTCAATTTTTCAATACAATCCACGTAGGATTTTTAAATTTGACTATTTTAGCCTTCAATCTTTTTTCTTTTTTTCTTTTTTTTATTTATTTATAAAATACAAGTTTAATTAGATTTATGTATTTTTAATAGAAGGTAGATTTCCAAAATTCTAATCCTTACATAGAAAGATTCCTTAAATACGAGGAAGTTGTCCACATCTCTTAAATGAGGCTGTGATAGATTGTGGATGACATGAGGTGGGAGTTTGAATGAGCTTACATGGTCTAGTCAAGCTAATATATATGAGAGAAGGTGGCTAGTTCACTTCATATATTTGACGAAGTGGTTGGATCACCTCATAATCAAGATGAGGTGACCTGATTATGAGGTGATTAGGTCCACCTCATAATTGAGATGACTTACTCCATAAATAAATTTGGGTTTGATATCTCTCTTTAATAAATAGAAGAAGGTTAAGAATTCCAAGCATGACATGGAGTTTGAATTATTCTATGGCTTCATAAAAAAAATAAAAAATTAAAATTAAAATATCAATCCCTAAGTTTCACCACCTCAATGCATTAAAAAACTATCGATGACATATTAATTTAGTAACATGTTGGGTAGACTATATCGAATTTGAGCATATAAAAATCATTTATTATAATTAAAGCCAGTTTGGTATAGGAGTAGATTTATGTTGGGTAGCTTTTGGAAGAGTTTAAATGAGCTTTCTAACCTTAAAAAATTATTCTAAAATAAAAACCAGAAAATATATTTAATGGGTTTATCAAAATGAACTTTAAGAGAAAATTCATCTTCTAGAAATTTATTTGATGAAAGTTACTTTTGGTAACTTCTGAAAATCACATTTTCAAGAAGTTTAGGGTCTCAGTAAAACTAAAAAATTAAAAATTCAATTTTACCCTCATAAAGTAATATTTTCTTTAAGAATATAGGCTCCCACTATGCCCATATGTGGGCTTAGTTGGCTAAGACCACCCAATTCTAGCTAAACCTATCTTATTGTCATCCCTAGAATATTCAACCATGTAATTAAGTATATCTAAATATAATTATTTATAAATTATATATTTCTCAAAGAAACTATAGTCTAAAAATCTCCAAATCAATCATCGTGATCTGATCCCTATAACACCGGGTTAGTACAATATAATGATGAATATTGACACAATCCGAATTTAATTTTGCATCCTCATCTTTGATCAAATATGAATGGTTAAAAAAAAAGAAGAATAACCCCGAAATGGAATAGAAGGGATGGGTGGCAACCTTTAGCCCGCTAGAACGCATCGTCAGTGGAGTGGAAAGTACTACTAGATTTACTAATGGAGATTCAGGAGACTCGAACCCACACACAAGTGCATGTTGGCGTAAGGCTCAGGCCATTAGACCACTTGATTCGGTTCGGTGGTAGATCTGAGGTAGTTTGAGACTAATGAAAACACGGTGAATACTAATACGATCAAGACCTAATTTTGCATCCCTAATTTGGATAAAAAGTCAATAACACACTTTAGAAACTTAAGGAGAGGTTATTGACATTAGAAGGTAAATAAGAAGTCAATCATAGAGTTTAGAAACTCAAGTTATTATCATTAGAAGATATTTAATGTCTAAAATATATTTTTTGGCCCCAGAAATGGCCAGACAAATCCAAAAAGAAAATGAGTGAAAATAGAGAAAAGAATATTTTTCAACACTGTTGGGGTGTGTCCCTGACCAACATGTTGTCAGTGAAGAGAGGGTAGTTTGGTCATTAAATCTTCCCCATAAGGGGTAATAATGTAGTTAAATGATAAATGGAGGGTAATTATTGTTCAGATATAGCTATAAGAATGAATATACAACCCTCCACTTGTTTCATTTTCCATATGTTTCATTATTAGAAGAAGAAGACAGAACAATTACTCTCTCCATCTCTCTCTCTCCCTGCTCCTAAAAGGGAATCTAACGAGTTGCAAAACCAGAGCTGAAAGTTCCCAAAACCAAGGTATGTAATCGCCCAAAGATTTCATATTTCAATCTATATTAGCTCTCTCTAACATGACTTCTGCCTGAATTATGTAGATATATATATATCTATATATATATATGTATGTATACATACTTTTCATGGTGTTTTCTCCCCTTTTTTCGTTGGATTGAGCTGATTATTTTTAAGTTTTTCGGCTTAAATGTGATGTTTAATTCGTTTTTCTTCGATAATTCATAATTTGGGAGGATGGGTTGGTGTTTGAGTTTTCAAAAGTTTTTTTTTTAAGAAAAAAATTTCAATTTTTAATATGCTACCTTGAAAAGGGATATTTATCTCCACCCTTTATTATTCTTCTTTTTGTTTTCCCGAGCCTTTGCTGGTGAACTTAGAGGGTGAAATTATAATAGCTTTATTTTGATATAGTTTTCATGTCAGAATTTCATTAGTCTTTTTCTTTCCAAAAACCCATTTCTTTTGGTGCTTGCGATGGGAAATGGAGATTTAGTTCTTCTTTTAAATATCTGATTCTTCAATTCAAGTGTGTAGATGTTTACTCTTCTGAAACTCTTTAACTTTTTACTGCCCAATGCGTCGGTAGGTGTTTTGTGGAAGTCGGCATAGCTTTGAAGCTGAAATATTTTTCCTCTCTCTCTCTCTCTCTCTCTCTCACTGGTCAATTCTGAAATGCTGTTGATTAATTGATAAGTTCATTTATTCAAGTCAAATTCAAGGTGTCTGTTTTCTCAGAAATTCAGACGGCTTATGAACCAAAGGGGGTCTAATATTTGCTATCCTTTTCTTCCTTATACATATTGATCTTTCACTATCTTTGGCATCCGGAGTTACATTTTGTATGTTTTTTTTTCCTTTAGATATCGGTTTCTCCACTGCGTATCACTTCTTTGATTTCTTAAAGTGCCTTTTTAGTTGTAAATTGGTAACTTTTTATTGTTTCTAATGACAGAGCTGAATAGGTATTAAGAGTGCTACTGCAAATTTCCAATGTTGATAAACGGTATATTTACCATTTCTTATTGTTCAAAGAAAATGCTGTATTCTGGTGTTAATCCTCCGTTGAATTGGAAGATAATTTAATCAGTTATAAAGTTTTGGTTTTGAAGTTCGTTAAGCGGCTGCAAATGATTTGGGTTCTATTTTATTAGCTCCATAGTTGAGGGAAAGTTACTTTAGGAAAGAGCTTTCACCCCTTCTTCTGATTTCTTCTAAATCTTAAAGCCCTTTTCATTGCTTGTCTTTATCCTTCCAATTATACACACTACATTTTATTACGGAGATGGTGAATTTAGATGGTTTCATCTGAATATGATCAAATGTTTCGAGAATTGGCATTGAATTTGTTATTTTTAATCTCTTAGAGAAGGATGAGATTGTTTTGAATGTTACAGTAGCTAAAGTTGCTTTTTGTATGAAGTATGGCTCGTATCTATTTTGGATAGTCTGGTTATCATGGGGATTTCTCTCAGTGAGTGAAAGAATCCTACTGGGGTGATACGATTAGTAGTGGCTATTTGAATTTGGGGAGGGGTGTGCTATTTTGTGAGTTATACTCTTAGTTCGTGTGCTCCAATAGTTTATTTGAGACTGTAGACCCTGTTATTTTTACAATCTCTGCATATAGTTCTAGCTTTTGGATCAACTTAGCCCATGTTCAGTCACTCGAGAACATAAAGTCATGTCGTGATCGTGCACTTCTGTTCTTACTTATCTTTTTCATGTTCTGTCAACTCTTTCATTGTCTTTTGCACAAATGTTTCATTGCTCCAACCTCAGAATCTCATTGAGTGGCATGTTGAGATAGTTTAACTTGTTTTTGCTGTTTGGATGGCAGTTGTTTCATGAAGCTATGTTGATTTTATAGAAAAAATTTAAAAAGGTGTGCATGCCATAAACTTTTAAAAGTTTCAATAATGGTGTTTTATTCCTTGCATGTTTAGCCATTTCATCTAACAAAAAGTACTTTGTTTCATAATCTGTTTGTATCCCATCCATCAATGCCTGGCTTGAGGAGGCATAGAGTAAGGCCTTTACCTTTCTATGTCCTATGGTTAGAGTAGGAAGGGAAGGAGCGAGATACGAACAGAGTTAGAGTATTGAGGACTGGAATAAGGAACAACGTAGCTTTGAGAGTGGCTAATGGTTGATTCTCTATTCAACTCTTTACTATAAGTTTAACTGTCTAACCTGCTTTGCCCTCTTTCGTGTGCTATCTGAGTCCTGACATTTTCATCCTAATTACCTACCTTTAAATGTAGCTACATCCAGAAATCATAGTGTCCTTCTATCCATGAGGCATATATTTAAAACTGATAATTAAGTTGGATCTCGCTTCAGAAATATTAATTAGTTGTCTTCCAATTGATTTGAAATGATATATATAGATAGATATATAGCTAGATAAAGTAGTGATGTGAATCATTTTACCTTAAGCTCTGGCTTTCTCATGCCTAATATGACATTTACCACCTACTTCTCTCCTTCTAAATTGTGAACAGTTGTGTCCAGAAGTTACTAAGTTGGTAAATTCCACCAGGATTTGTGCATCCTTGTATCTATCTTAGTAATTCCTTTGCACAATGAAGCTTGGCCAATTTGGTTTATAACAAGCTGCCATCGTTTTCCTATATGGTACCTTTCTCCTTCAATATTCTTGGACTCGTACTTGTTCTCTTTTGATATATATATATATATATATAGCCACGTACCAAAGAGCAATGATGGCATTATTTCATGAAATGATGCACAAAGAACTAACACACACACACACACATATTGAGTTAGAGTTTCATTGATTGTGTTTGATCTGTTTTGCAGGATATGTTGATTCTCTAGCATATCCACTCCTAGTGGAGGCAGTCTGGCAAGAGAAGGTGTGGATAGAGTTGCTGAGTTCAGTCCGTGTAATTAAAAATTGTGGCTGTCAAACAAATCATCTGGCTGCCGATCAAGATGGGACTGCTACCTGGCTATTTATAAGGGTTTGCTGAGTAATAACATGTCTCTCTCTATGAAATGAGTAGTTTATCCAATTCCTGAGAAGAATTCTGTGAGAAAGGGTTGGCGGCATTTTTCCAGCAAAGTTAATCATTAAGTTATTCTTAGATGCAAACATCTCAGAAACACCACAGTTCAAGTGGTTTTGACAGGTTGTACCACCAGCCTGTGCAAGAGATTGAACCCTATTGCTTGTCCTCCTTCCAAATTTTAAACAGCAACAACATATGCCCCAATAGTGACAGCCAAGGGACCCAGTTGTCCTTTAAAACTTATAATGAACAGTTCTTCACCTTGGAATCATCCCCGGCAACTGCTAGTTACATTGATTCCCCATCAGCTGTCAGCATTGCATCCAACAGGAGTCCCTTTTCACCTCAAGGCTCTCATTCATATGTTTCAGATCCACATCATTCCCCTGAAACTACCTATGAATCGCCAATTAGTGGGTCTTCTGCAGTTGATGATGACAATGAACTGAGGCACAAACTGAGGGAATTGGAATGTATGTTGCTGGGGCCTGAAGCAGATACGAGCGACAGCTGCAAATGTTCGTTTAAGGGTGGGATTCACCTAGCTTCTTCAGGGCCAAGGTGGAATCAGCTAATGGAAATGATTCCTAGGTTAGACTTGAAACAAGTGCTTGTTGCCTGTGCACAGGCACTATCAGATGGTGATATCCCGACTGTAGCTAATTTAATGGATGTTTTGGAGCAGATGGTATCAGTCTCTGGGGAGCCAATCCAACGGTTAGCTGCATACATGTTGGAAGGACTTAGAGCAAGAGTTGAATGCTCAGGGAGTTCAATCTACAGAGCCCTGAAATGTGAAGAACCAACAAGCTCAGAATTGATGTCTTACATGGGTGTTCTCTACCAGATATGTCCATACTGGAAATTTGCCTACATGTCAGCCAATGTCGTTATTGGGGAAGCTATGGAAAATGAAAACCGAATCCACATCATTGATTTTCAGATTGCACAGGGCAGCCAGTGGGTACCCCTCATCCGGGCTCTTGCGGATCGACCTGGTGGGCCCCCTCTCATCCGCATCACAGGTATTGATGATTCTCAATCAACATATGCTCGGGGAGGAGGACTTCATATCGTAGGGCAGAGGCTATCAAAGTTTGCCGAGTCATGCAGAGTTCCCTTTGAGTTCCATGATGCATCCATGTCTAGTTGTGAGGTTGAACTAGAAAATCTTGGGGTTCGGCCTGGGGAGGCCTTAGCTGTGAATTTCCCGTACGTGTTGCACCACATGCCAGATGAGAGTGTTAGCACTGAAAATCACCGAGACCGGTTATTGAGGTTGGTTAAGAGCTTGTCCCCCAAGGTTGTGACCCTTGTTGAGCAAGAATCCAACACCAACACTACTGCATTCCTTAAACGATTCGTTGAGACACTGGATTATTATACAGCTATGTTCGAATCAATTGATGTGGCTCGCCCAAGGAATGACAAGCAGCGGATCAATGCAGAGCAGCACTGTGTGGCTCGGGACATCGTCAACATAATTGCATGTGAGGGGCCAGAGAGGGTGGAACGGCACGAACTCTTTGGGAAGTGGAGGTCAAGATTCACAATGGCTGGGTTTACTCCCTACCCATTGAGTTCCTCGGTGACAAATGCTATCAGGGATCTATTGAAGGATTATAATGGGAATTATAGAATTGCAGAAAAGGATGGGGCTCTGTATCTTGGCTGGATTAATAGAGCTATGGCGACCTCTAGCGCGTGGAAGTGAAAGCCCCTAGTAGTGAATTCTCTGAAGATCTGTAGTGAATTTTTTTTCCTTCTATTGCTTCCACTTTTTTTTTTAGCATGAGCGACACGTCACTCTCTGTATTTTTATAGAATCGACATGAGCTCTCGCTGTTTTCTAGAGCTCTAACTTGAATTTCAAAATTTGTTGTAAATGTTCACCTTAGAATGACACCTTATATAGCTTAACTTAAATCTTGTTTTGCCTGGTGGATTGGTGTGTCTTGGCCCCCCACATAATCACTTTGTTTTAAAAAGCAAAATCTTCCATTAAAAGGTAGGATTCATCAGATCGTGAGCCTGAAACAACAGCTCTTTCATATTACTGTTCCATTAAAAGGTAGGATTACCACATCATTACTTTGTTTCATATTACTGTTTGGAAAATATGAAAATGGATAAATTTAGTTTTTTTTCATCCTCACATAAAAAATAAAATTTTAAATTTTTTTTTTTTTTTTTTTTTTTTTTTTTTTAACTATAAATTAATTTATTTAAAAATTAGATAATAGTAAGAAAATTGAACTAACTCGATCTAATTTTTAGAATTTCCAAAAATATGCGAATCTTTCACTAATGAGTCTATAAGGTGGACAAAATACCACCACCTTTTTTTGAAACCAACCGTAAATTGATTTATTTAAGAACTAGATAACTGTAAGAGAATGAACATAGTCTGTTCCAGATTTTAGAATTCTCAGATAGGCTCTGATCAAATCCATAAAGTGGGCAATTGGTTGAGCTCAATCACAATGCAGAAGAATTATTTCCCTTTCCTTCTTACTATCCTTTGGAATAAGCTTGTACTCTATGCAAGTGCATCACAGGATGATTGGCCAAAGGGAAACAACTACACTAACATGTGTTGAAGGTGTTTTTAAGGGGAGAGAAAGGGAAAAAAAATGACAATGTCTGCAATAAAAAGAAAGATTCCCCAAAAAAACAAAACAGCTTGTATGCCTGCATTAAGAACAAAACATCATGCTTCAACTGGAAACATTGCTTTAAACAGGCATGTCAATTATCCACATCAACTCAACATTAAACAGAGGAAATATTATTAGATATAGCTTTTCAATTTCAGATGCGTTACACAGGTATATTTGTTCAAAACATACACATTTGTACACAAGTGTTGTTCAGCTACAGCAGGTTAAAAAACATATAAAAGAAACAACAGCTGGAGATGTAAGCAGACAATTACAGGGAGTAGTTAACAAGATTGCGAAGCAATACTCAGAATCGAGCTCCTTGTGAAACTGTTTGCATCCTCCACTAGGATATACTTGCATTTCGCATAGAACATTCACGATGGACCCACGAGAATAAATTTATGGACCCGTTAGCAAGCTTCCCATTCTCTGTGGGTATGGATTAGAGGACAGATTTAGATGTGGAGTTTCAAAAGTAAAAGTTTCAGCCTGGTTTTCCCTAATTTCATATCGATTGGCAGTGTCATTGAGAACGCGGTAATATACTGAAACTGGGGCTGGTTGAATTAACTTACCATAATCAGAGCTACCAATATGGATGTGGGATCGGTCAGGTTCTGACTCCATATGCTGCGACTTCTCATTTGATCTAGTTTCAGGACTCGAGCTAATGCCAACCCCAAGATCTAGACTTACGGTGTCAGCTTCTCCCAATCTAGATCCTAGAATGGCATTGGTGGACGTTGTATAAGCACTGGGTCCAGCTGTCTCATGACTACTAGTCCTTGCAGCAGGTACATCGTGGTTATGTTTTCCCTCATATGTGGTTATAACAGCTTTCGGGTCATGGGATGCTCTTTCCACATGTTTCCTGACTGGGCATCCAGCATTTGTGCACTTGTAGTAACTCCTATATTACACAAATCGTATAAGAGAATCACCATGAACCCCATAAAAATAATTTATATGGTCATTGTATTATTACCAAAAAAAAAAAAAGGCAACTATCTCTAGAAGAAGAGAAATGTTGAAAAAAAGTTTCATGGTCATATGATTGCCGTAAAAAAATAATCATATAATATGCAATGCAGTGATGCATAAAGAAGTCAGAAAAAACAAAAGAAGATGAGACACTGTCTATTCAGTCCTTGTAGTGCTTACTAGTTTAGTTCTTGTGCTGAAATAATCTTTTGAGCAAGTCCTAGTGTAAGGTATGATATTTAAAATTGAGTACAAGCAATTGCGGTAATCAATATTTCTCTCTAACTATTGACTAGTTTTAGCTGTCTATGATTTTATTGATGAGAGAGAGCTAGGTTACTTGGTTAACCTCTCCTCTTCCAACTCTCTACATGGTAAGGAAACACTCTCAAATTTGCTCCAACTATTTCTCTGCATCCACTCGTCTAAAAACTGGGCCAGATTCTAACTTAATGGAGAGTGCAACTCCATTCAACCTCATTTCTAAATTAAGTGCTTCAAATGAAAAGACATCAGGGAGTTTCTATCCGCATATTGAAGATTTAGTAAAAACGTGTTTAGAAATGAGCTTTGAGGAGGATTATAAAATTTGCAGATGGATGGGGCAGGGGAATACTGTAGAAGCCAAAATAGAAACTTAGCCTCCTATATGATATAAGTTCCAAATAAAAGAGATAGTGACTTGGATTGTAGCACATAATGCAACCAGCCCATAGCCACAGCCTGTGAAGCAAGCCCAAATTGTTTCCCAAAAAACATTTCATAAAATCAATTGGCAACAAGGACAGAATGATACAGAACCAATGCATTCCAGAATATTATATATGTCACTATATGTGTAATCAAAATAACACACCATACCTTGGATTAGGGTTTCCTTTCACCACTTTCTGCCCATATTTGCGCCAGCGATATCCATCATCCAGTATATCAACCTCACTCATAGTTTGAACAACAACACGTGGCTCTCGAGTTGGCTTAACTGACGGAATCACATCAATGCCATCAAGGTCTTGCCTCCTGCTTAGATTATTTTTTTTTTTAATAAGTTCAAAGAAGATTAACCCATGAATACACTCGCTAAAATAAAATGTTAGTTAATCACTTGAAGTAAGGTACCTGCGCTTTGAGTCTGGATGATCATCATCTTCCCCATCATCATCATGCTCATCATCACTTGCTGTGACTGGAGGAGGAAGCTCGGGGGTACCATCTGGCTCGCTACTATAAGATGTCTGGCCATGAGCATTGGATGTCTTGTCTTCAAATATGAAATGTACCAAAGAAATCAAGCAAGCTATCTATAAGAAGCAACAAACTATAAACTATGAGTGAAGTTTCTCTGCCTACCTTCTGCACTGGTTAACTTCTCCAGGTTCTCTTCATGGACGGACAGAATAGCCCCAACTGCAAATCGACGTCTAGGTTGAGGTTTAGGATGATCATGCTTGCCCTTATAAATAATTTCTGTAATCCTTCCATCATGGGAACGTTCCAGTTGCTTTTTCACTTGGCAGTTGGGATGTGTACATTTGTAATAGCTCCGGGGGAATTCACTTCCTTTAACATGTTTCTGGCCATATTTTCTCCAGTTGTATCCATCTTCTGATAATTTCTCTGCTGGGACTGAAGGACTGGCTTCTTTAAGGTCAGAATGCAATGCTTGGGCTGCAATATCAATCTGGCTCTTCTGTGATTTTCCAGTAGGCAGATCAATGCTTGTGGTAACCATGTGAACTGGTAGATCTGAAGCAGTAACTGATATATCCAAGTCACACGAGGTTGCCTGCTGAATTTCAAAAGAAGGTGATGATACCAATGACTGAGGCTGGCCTTGATCTTGGACTTCCGCAAATGGCACACATTGCTGGAAGTTTGAACCTGCAGAAGCCTAAAAGACAATAAAATAAGATACCAAGTACTCAAAAACTCAGTCCAAACATACTTAAAAACAGAGATTAAAATAAAGAAACAAGAATTCAATTCCACTCAATAAAGCCTTAAATCCAGTTCTTGGGGTCATCAATAAAGCCTTAAATCCAACTACTTCAGTTCATCTACAGAAATTTTCAAAGCCTTAAATCCAACTATGTCAATTCATATACAGAAATTTTCTTTTCGCCAAGGTCAACTTAATACCATATGCAACTTATTTGCACAATTTGACACACAAGTTTCCACAAAGGCTTCAACTCCCGAGAAAAAACCTCCAAGCCGATTCATCATATTTATATGCAATGTTTCTTCTAACATGGCTCCTGTTTCTTTTTCAGGAAAAGTTCACTTTGAACTCTATCCTGTTTTGATGATGATTCAAAGCTCAGAAGTTCCACAAAAGTCAGCACCCAAATTAATTTTAACGGTGTCTTCTAGCAATTCCCACGTCTTATATTATTCCTTTCACTACTGACCATTGTCTTTCAATCTATAAGTGAATGCTCAATCCAAACAACCCACAAGAATGAGATCTTTTATTCTTTCCACAATAATCCATAAACTTAATTTTTTTCAGCAGTCATGTCATTCACTCCTTCCACAAGAGAATGAATCTCTCAACAACCTCGCCTATAGGTTGACTTCCTAACAAATCTGCCACTCCAAAAGCAAAATTGTAGTATATTACTGCTCCATAAGACCAAGAAAGAAAAAGGCCTTCTTCCCCATTCTATCACAAATAAGGTGACCCCAAAAATTATAGTAGTCATGACACACTGCATCAAAGACACGAAAACATGATTCACCGTAAAACAGATTTTTTAGCCATTTAGAAATACACCATTGTCAAAAGAGTAACCAATTATGGCAGCAGTTTGGTCCCTTCAATGACCTAATATGCAGTAAATTTACATTTGTGTGGATTTCTGTATAAAACACAAGTCTATATAATTCAATAATATACAGCCGTCTGATTAAAGTTTTGAACTCTGAAATCGCTATCCTTAAGTTAAAACAATTCCTGATGAAGTTACCTGCAGTCCCACTGACGATAACCCCGAACCCAAGCATGATCTCACAGGAGGTTTAGACTTGAAGCTATTAAACTCACTTTCATCATGGATACTGCTAATGGAGCCGTCAGAAATAGACAAAAATGTAGCAGAACCGATGGTGTGATGCATTATTTGTGTCTTTCGTAAGGAACCAGTAGTTGGGGAAGGCTCCACCTGCAAAACAAGAAGACAGTTCATGTAAATTATCGATTAAGATAAACTTCTCACAAACTATAGAAAAAATAGGAACAAGTTCTATCATTCTTGTCTTTATAGTATCATGAATCATCACCAAGAGACCCAGAAAGGCTTTATTAGCATTATCACCTGAGTGTTCAATCATCCATCACCAGATAACATTCAGCAAACCTTTCAAAAATTCTTTGCACTTATCATGATACACGGGATAAAATAATTATCCTAAAACTTACAATCATCCCACATAAGTAATCAAAGACATAATATGGCATTTCTAAACCTTAGCAAAACAAACCGAACAACCCAAAAAATAATTTAAAAAAGATGAGCAGTACCACATCATCTCTTTCCTTCTCCATCTTCGGATACTCGTCCAATACGCTGTGGCACATATATCTCAATATTTCAGTTATATAAAACTGAATATCTACCCATAGAAATGAACCATTCTATCTTTTTACACATTTAATACCAGACTCAAGTCAAGACAAACGCAAACAAAAAGCCACTTCCCCACGAAAAAAGGAGTATAAATTCTGTGGAAAAAACCGACAATTGCATCAAAAGAACTTTAAAGAAAGTGGTGACTCAATACAAGGACAAATTCGCCTTACAACTGAATGCCAAATTAGGATTTTTTACAACGTTGAAACTTACTTTACCGGCGCAAAGGCTCCATAACAGAATAGCGTAAAGCAAGAGCATCAGAATCTAACTAACTGCCTCCACCACCTTTATTTTCCTTTCCAAAAAATACTTTATAATATAAACACATAACTAAAAAATCACGACCGACAAAACAATATCACAACTCAAATTTCATATATATATATATGAAGTAAAACATTCGATTCGTAATTGACCCGACGCATATCACTTACAAACAGAATTCTCGACTAGATAGTAAACAAAAGAAGTCGCAAAATTCGCAACAAAATTAAGAATTTGATTCGAATGACACCATGTTTGTTATTCTTCTTTTGTAAATTTAATTAAAATTACAACAAATTAACAACATTTATCGAAGTTTTCAAGCAAGCTCTGACCTTCATGTTCGAGAGAAGAACCGGAGAGTCGAGCAAAGAAGACGGACTCAGACCGGGAGGAATCGTCAGACACGGCGACCGTGCGATCGGTAACTTTGCCGGCGACATTAGCTTATATTTGGAGACATTTGAACTGCAGTAAACCCTAGATTCGGGTTCTGTACCTGATTCATTGCTTCTCGGATCATCACCGTTTGAAATGGTAATCGACTCGCGGATCGCCCCGTTTGCATCGTTTGAGGATCCGAATTGGATACCGGAAGAATCTATTGTACGAGAATTTGGCGTTTGAGACTGTGCATTTTCGATCATTGTGAGAGAGAGAGAGAGAGAGAGAGAGGTAGCAGAGTGAGCGAGTGTGTGTGAACGCAGAGGGTGGAGAGAGGTTTGTCTGAATCCTGCTCGTGAGGGCATTTTGGGGATTTTGTTGGTTTTGCTGCTGCGTGTAATTTTCGGCTTGTCAGGGAGACACAGAGCCGGACGAAGTTGACTTGAAAACTGATTAATTTAAGAGTGGAGATCGGCTAAGCTTTAAGCTCAAGACGCTTTTAATTCGTGCCAGTGTTTTATTGGTTTATAGTGCCAAAGTCTTTTTGACTTTCTTTTAAGTGTTGCTTATTCAGCGAGCCATGTCTTTGCTCCCATTAGGCTTAGGTACGTCTGATCATTGCTTTTCTGACTGAATTGTCCTCGTTGCTTCTTAAAATGACTATGAAATCCTGACTAAATTGACAAGTCACATGTTTATCATCTTTTATAGGGATGGAAGGCAAACAGCCATACCTCCAGGCACTATTGGGCTCTTTTATGGGGCCGTAGAGCTCTAGTGAGAAGGTTTTCAAACTTAAAATTGACTTTGGGTCATAAGCCCAGCCCAACTCAAGTTGTGCTTTTATTATATGGGCAATGCTATATCTTTCGAAAGCACGAAACTAATACATAATTGTGGGATACATATTTTAAAAAATTGACTATTAAATCATATATTATTCTTATAGATATAATGCAAGCCAAAAATCATGATGATCTCATGTAACCAACTCAAAAGATATACCAGAAAACTGCTACCACTAAAAACTATCACAGTTTTTCTCAATGACATTTTCGAGAAATTGACTGTTGAATCACTGTAATTTTTGTTATGCATGATATACATAAGTATAATATCTAATACAACAATCAATTTTTCGAAACATGGATCCCACAATTATATATTAGTTTCATGCTTAGAACAATTTATGTAAGCATATGTTGATTGGATCATTTTTTATGCTATATATTATAGAAGTGATCCTGTCAGGACGTTCTTATGCTCGTTATTGTAAGGATGTCCATTCTGGAAGCCATATGAATAGTATTTTGAAAAATCGACCGTTGGATTAGATAATCTTCCTATGAATGTCATGTCTGCCAAAAATCACAGTGATCTGATAATCGGTTTTCAAAATACAGTCTGTAAAAAGCTTTGACAGTATTTACCGTTGGATGCTGTCAAAGTTGTTTAAATGACTGTATTTTAAAAACCAACCATTGGATCGCTGTGATTTTTGGCAGACATGACATACATATAAACATTATCTAATCCAACGGTTGATTTTTCAAAAATACATCTCCCAGTGAAAACGTCCTTACGATAAGAGCGTAAGGACATCCTTATAGGATCGGAACAGTATATATATATATATATATATATATATATATATATATATATATATATATATTTTTTTTCAAAAATGCATTAAGATGAATTCACATCATCTTTTTATTATTAAAGAGAGAGTTTGTTAAAAAAAGAAAAAAGTTAAATCATCTGTCACATCATTTATAATAACTTTTTTGGGAATATATAGCATTATCCTTATTTTATAATCACCCTAAACTTAGTATTATTCAAGCTTGGTTTCTTAAATGTTCATGTCAATTAGTCTAGTTACATGTCGTGAGAGAGATCGCACATTTAGGAGAGAGACTATTGGGAATTGGGTATAGTAGTAAACTTCAACTCAACTTATTTTTAAATACAGGTAAGGGCACCGTTCACTCCACATCAACCAATACTCAAAAAACCAAGTTGGTGGCGAATCCCACGAGCAAGATCAAACTTGTTCTACTTCCTCAAACATATATAAATACTAAGATTAATTGTTCACCGTTGATTGAGTAGAAAAGATTTCTTGGTTCAAGCATATAAAAATACACTGATATTCATTCATATGTTTCTATCATATACCAAAGAAAAAAACAAAGTTGGTAATCATTTTAAAACCACTCTTTTTTGAATAAACATAAATGTGCTTTTGGTAAATGCCAGGGTCTTAGGTTACATCAAGATTTTGAGTAAACACAATACATCATTTCTTTGGCCACGAGCTTATTTAAAAGATTGTGAAAGGTATAGGCCCCCTCTAGTGGGTACTCTAGTCTTTAGAGATTAGTGCTTTTGCTCATCTAAAAATAATTAGAAGTCAAAAATCAAAATGGTTTTGATGATGACAGCCACCAGATTAATAGACTTTTTGCTTTATGAAAAATTTAGGATGTTGCCCTAGCTCCATATATAGATCAGATTGCTATGATGATGGGGGTCATATTTTCCATATTGCTATCATTCAAATGTGACAATGGCTCCCCTTAAAATCCACCTTCACCTAATAAATTTGGATTGGTACACTTTATAGGCCACTGCAAATCAATTCCTTTGATCAAAATTGATGGTGATACTCAGCATCATCGTACCGATCGATACTAAAGTTTAGCCCATTTTCGCCTTATAATTTTTTTTTTTTGGGTTATTAAGTGTCTCCTTCAATTTCAGGCCATAGGCACTATATCCCTTTCTTATGAGGAAGACCAGTGAAATCAATGTGAAATGAAAGGGGGTAGAGTGTAATTTTCAAATTATAATGGCAAAAATTAAAATAGGCGAAATTTGAAAGAGAGAGAGTTTAATTCTAATTTTTTCTTAATCTATCCATTTTGTCAAATCTATGAACAGCTAGAGATTGTGCAGGGCAATACATTTTTGTTGTATTTGATTTAGATTCGAGTTTAAGTCTAGCCAAAATTTGGAAGGATGTTGGGCTAATGCATTGGAGCATGAAAGCTTGGACTTTTAGCCAAAAAGGCTTTAGCTAATGCATTGGAGTTGCTCTAATCACCCCTGATTCCTATCTAATTGGTTTCTAATTGTCCATAAATCATCATGGGGTTAATTAATGGCTATAGCCTAATAATGGGTCATGACAAGGACAGAGAAAAAAAAATAGCAGTTGCTGAATTTGATGTGCCTCATTGTCTGAAAGACTCTACCTTTTAGTTTCTAATTCTGTTTTGGAGGTGGTGGAGATGTTGCTGCGCCTCCTCCTGTATGAGAGGAGGGGCTCCACCCCTCCACCTTCTGGGGAAAGAGGAAGAAAATGAGGAGAGTGATAATGACATGGGATTAATTTTCACTCTTTGATTAGTGCCAATTTACCTACATTTTACCAAGTTTTCTTTAAAGTCTAATGTCTCCAGAACTTTTGAAGTTAGGTAGATTTTGGAGTTATCATATTAGGAGCATGATGAGTTTTGTGTTGAAAATTTTTGTTGGACATTTTGAGCATTTATGAGATTTCATAAGTACGATTTCATCCCGATGGTGATTTTTATTGCCAAATTAATTTAAATCAATTGATTCAAATTCAAATTATATATATATATATATATACACACACACACACAAATCGATCTGATGGGATTTAGACCTATGTAGATTTGATCTAATTAAGTTTTGATTAGATTTAGACCCATGTAGATTTGAGTCTATTAAACTAGTGATGTCGTGGACTATTTTTAGTATTATATATGATCAGATTTGATCCTATCAATACATACTGACTTTAGGAATGTATATTTTGAAAAACTGACCGTTGGATTAGTTACTATGCATATGTATTTTAGGCATGCCAAAAATCACAGTGATCCAACGGTTGATTTCTTAGATATGTCACTGAGAAAAACTGTAAAAATTTTCAGCGGTAAGAATTTTTCACAGTATGTATTTTGATATGCTTATATCGGATCACTGTGATTTTTGGCAGACATGACATCCATAACAATGGTATTTAATCAAACGGTCGGTTTTTCAAAATATGCATCCCACAATTCCCTATGAGCTTCATGCTAACTTTCGCGGAAGTCGGCATTTGCTTACTAGACCGAGACTCTATATATGATTGTATAAAAATTATGATTAGAATAAAAAATTTAAATTATAATTAAGAGGATTATCTCTTTGCTTTTGATATTCAAAAATAACTATGAAACTAATTTATAATTCAAGAGAGTTTAATAGGGGAGTATATACCCATAAGTTTCTTGCATGAGCATTTTATTATTTTATACCATTAAGTCCAATATTTTTTATAATATAATAGATAGATATAGAAATTTAAAAATTTTATAGATCTCATGGTATAAAGCTCTGTACTAAGAGACTTTTAGATAATTTTTCTTACTTTTTATTAGAAATGACTAAGGGTGATGATAAAAACAAGAACTATTACCCAATTACCTATCTTTGCAAAAACCATACTTTGATTCCAAAGATGGCTTTAATTGTGGGGTGGGTTCTCAAGACCTCATGGAGAGGGATCCACAGTAAGGAAACCTCTAAGTCAAACCCCATTCCCCAAACATAAAAGGAAAAACCTAACCCACCTCTCACCAATAGGACTATAAATAAATGACTCGAGCATAGTACAATCGAATAGTGAATAGTAAAACTATTCTAGTTTGATTTGTTAAATTAAAGAGATTAAAAAAAAATTAAGTTGATTCACTTATTTTTTGAAAAAATTATCTAAAAGTCCTGAATAAATGAAAAATTATTCCGTGTGCCGGTTATATATAATTTTCTAGACACATAGCATTATTATATATGTGACAAGCACATGATAGGGGTGATGTATCTAGAAGATTATGTATATCCGACACACCAAATAATTTTTGTGAGTATAGAGTTTTATACCAGGAGGACCAATTTTATACCACGAGGTTTCTAAGGTTTTCAACTTCTTTTGCAAATTTGTTTATGTTAAAAAGACCTTTACATCTAATGGTGTATAATGTTCATGTCTCGAACTTAAGAGTATAATTTTACAAATAAACTCAAAATAAGCATTTTATTGAATCGAAGTCGAATAGTTTAATTATTTAAAGAGCAGTGCTAAGAGTTCCATCTACTATTACTATTTAAATTTCCCATCTCACAGTGAAAACTCCCCACTGTCCAACATAGTAAAAACACCCCAACATTCCAACACAGTGAAAAACACCCCAACAATCTAACGCAGTGAAAATAGCCGGTGAAAATATGAAGATTTGAATTTAAACAGTGAAAACATAAAAAACACAGTGAGAGAATTGAGAGAATTGAAGAGAAGAGAAGAGAATCTCATTTAGAGAAGAGAAAGCTAAATAACTTTCTTTCCATCCTGTTTGGATAGCTTTCATAAAAGAAGAGAAGAGAAGATTTTAAGGTATAAATTCCAATATTGCCCTTACTTACATAAAAAGAAATAAAAGCTAAACAAGGAAGAGAAATGATAAAGTAGTAAAATCACACATATTGGCTTTCTCTTCTCTTCTCTTATCTTCAAATCTCCCCAATTTGGAGAGAAAGAATATTGGGCCATTTTCTCTCCACTTTCTCTCCCCCCCTTCCTTTTTCTCCTATTTTGGTTTATCAAATAAAGGAGTTTTAAAATTTTTCTCTTCTTTTCTCCCCAACTCTCTCAATCCAAATAGACTGTTACTGTTTTTATCTCATCTTTATTAGATAAGGAATATTAGCACTTTCCTTATAAAAAATATAACTATAAATTTATAAATTCAAATTTAAATTTAACTCCATTATCTTACCAACAAGGCAACAAGTTGAAATTATTTTTTTATCTAAACGATTTGACAAAATAAAAATAAAAAAAGAATGTTGACACTTGGGGGGTCAAAACTACCAAATCGGAGGGGATACGTAAGCGCCCCTAAAATGATGGGAAAGGCCAGCACCGTATTAGGTGTCAAGACTACTGATATGGAAAATGGCGCAGAGCGGTTAAAGAAAGATGAAACGCACACTGCGAATTCTCTCTCTCCTCCATCATACTCCTCTTTCGTTTCCGTAAATGTGATCCCATTTCCAGGCAAGTTTTCCAATTCCAAAAGCTTTACAACAAACAAACAAACTCTATATTCGCAGTTTATTTATTTATTATTATTGATTCAGATCATTCGCTTTCGTCTTCACAAACGATAGAATTCTGGATTTCTTATTCTTATTTTAGGCATAGTTATTGTAAGATCGATTTCTTCCCGATTGTTTAATCAAATATACTGTTCCAGGATTGAATTCGCCTGTGTTAGAGATTATGTTTGTTTGTTTGTTTGCCGTTATATATAGCATTGTATATTTATCTATACACACACACACACACACCCCTTGATCATCAATCATTTTTGTCGGCATTTTCAGGATTAGGGTTCTCCAATAATTATGCATTGGGTCATTTTTAGTAATCCACTTGTTTCAGAATTTTCAGTGCAAATGCTGCAAAGTCTATTTGCAGCCTCATGATTAACGAATGGAGATTTCTTATCTTGTTAGAGTTATGATTTTTCAGTTAGACAGTTTACTTATTTTGTGTAAATTTAATTTTCTGGATGGTTTTATTGTGTAGTTTGTATGTTGATTACAATGCAGAAAATATGTCTCGAAATCAAACATTTATGTTTGATACTTAATTGCATACTGCACTCGTGGTTGCTTGGACATAATGCAATTGCTTCCCAACCAATGCTGGATTGACATATTTATCTGTTGATTTTTGGAGGGTGGATTTGTCTTATGGAAGTGGGTTTGGTGTGTATAAAACATAATGAGCAAAGCACAAATATAGGACTCTGGTAAATGGAGGTTACTTAAAAACTTATTAGCATTTGTGAGAGAAAACCATCGATTGAAATTGAAAGTGTAGCATATTTTGAAGTTAAACTTGCAACTCATATTATCTCTCACACTATAAATCATAAAATGTATCTGACCCAAAAATCACCTCATCATATTGATAGCAAAATCAAAATGATTGAAATTGATTTAACTGCTGGTGCTGTAGCTCATGTTTATCGATTTTAATTGTTAGAAAAGGTACTCTCTTGAACTTCATAAAGGAACATAGCAAGAAGAAAAGTAAGAATCCAGGGGAGCCGAAGATGTTGTCACAAATTTTATGTCCCTGCTTATTCTTTTGTATTATTCTTTTCGATTTATAGTACATAGAAAGGTATTTCATGCGGCATTTTGTTATTTCAAACATATCATTAATAAGTTAGACGAGAATAGTCCATGGATAGAGTAAACAATCTTATATCTCCCTGTCCCATTCTCCTCTATTTCTTGTTTTTGGGGGCTAAGTTCTGGTGTGAAATTAGGGCCAGGTTAGTTTCAAGTTTTAAGAGTTTTTACTTCAAAAATTGGGATCCGATCATTTATTTGATATATTGGTTGTCCTTTGTACTATTAAAATTGTATTTTAGTCCCTTTCTTGTGCCACAAGAGTGAGTATAAGTAGTTATTACAGATATTGTCCTTGGTTTCCATATCATATATCATGTTTAAGCACTTTGTACCATCCATAAATCATCCATTTGATCCTGAAAGTATTGAAATTTTGCAGTTCAAAAAAATGGTTTGTGTGGTTGCATAAGAATTAGCTGAAATTTAAGCAAGACAACCAATCTGTTGAATTTTTATAGCTTATTCAAATGACTGCTGAAGAGTTATCAGAAAGATCAGAGTTGCGCGCTATGCAGAGGGAGCGAGAAAGAGAACGTCGCCGTATGCGGGACAGACAAAGAAGGCAATCTATGAGTCTTGAAGAGAGAGAAAAACATCTTGCCAGACGTCGTAGAAACTATCAATTGCGAAGGCAACGAACTGGAAATACTCAATCGGATTCTCAACGAGAACAATCAAGTATTCCATTGAGAATTGAACAGAACAATGGGATTGAACATCAAGAAGTAGTTACTATTTTAGATCTCAGTGTCCAAGGTGATGGTGGTGGTCAAGGACAAGAAAAACTAAATTTAGCAAGTCCAAACTGTGAGGGTAGGTTTCATACAGTTTGTTATGCATTTCTAGACCTTATGAACGGTTCCAAAGTACTAGCTGGCAGTAGTGCCTAGAAACATGTGTATAGAGATGTCACTTCTGCATAAAGGGGATTATACACTTACAATTTCTTTGTAACTTCGTATGATAGGTTTGGAAGTTACAGCTCATACATTAGCTAAATTCCCTAGAAGGTTACGATTAAATCACTTACGACATATTGCACGATCATTAAATGATCCCATGGGCGAGCTTATTGGTGAAAATCACCAAATTGGAGCAGATGTCATTGCAAAAGAAAATACTACTACGAACTGTAAGTTTTATAATTTCAACTTATTATTTTGATGAACTTTTGTTTCCTTGACATTATTTTGATAATCTATGTTAGGTAATGTTTTAACGACATTCTACATGACATTCAGTCGGTAACCATGGTTCATGATTAATATATTTATATGATGCCCCCCTCCCAAAAAAAAAAAAAAACACACCCTTTTTTGTCTTGGTAATTTGCTATTTCATTTCCATATTGTAAGTTTGCAACTTGGAAGCTGTGATTCAGGTATATCACCAAAAAGATTACGTTTAAATCGTGTGAAGCATCTTGCAAGGGCATTAAATTCTAGTATGAAAGAAACTACCGGTCAAAACCACCAAACTGAAACAGAAGGTATAAGTAACATATGCAAATTTCTGTTACAGCAACTATTTTATACACATGCCCATACTCAGTATCATATCGTTTTGCAAAACATTTATGTTTTCCATGATTTTGTATTTAAGTGTGGAAGCTTTAATCCAGTGGAACAGAATCTGCCAAAAGGAGAGATTCAGCTGATAAGTAATGATGTGCCAAAGTCTGCACTACCTGACAATGTTGGGGGCAAAGATGAACGGATGCGTGCTGATGGTAATCCTTTAATTGCTTGCACTTTATAATATATTATTTCTTGATTTTATACGATATTCTTCTGTATGGAGGAGTCCAATAAGTTCTTGGTATCACATTTCAGGATAAACATACAGTGAAGAGATGCAGCTCTTTGGTAGTTCAGGCACAGTAAAGAATGTTTACTATAGCTTCTGCCCATAAATTGTGGGGATTTGTAAGTTAGAAACAGATTGTTTTGCACGGGCCTTCATGTCTACTGCTCAGAACTTCTCATTTTTGGTGGTTTTTTTCATTGCATTTCACATTTTTGTTTCTGTTATCCTTTTTTACTTTTGTCATCTGTTGTCATGTTGTTCTTTCCATTAAATTAAACCTGAACTCCAGCAAAATCTATGTGTGAAATTAAGGTTACTAACATTGTAATAGAAATTGAAAAATAAAATTAAACAAGTCTGTCTCCCGTTTTGAAAGTTTATAAGGTAGATGCACTTCTACATATGGATGGACTGACTACATAGGGGCTAGAGTTATTTTAATGCTTAGTCATTTGTAACAAAGACAAATGATATTATGAAAGGAGTTATATGGTTTGAATTGAAGGCATTACAAGGACAGGGGAAGGGCCCTAAAGTTCATGGGTTGAGGTCGTGAGAAGAGATGCGATGATGATTTATGATTTAGTAGAAAATACGGGCATTAATAGAGTAGAATAGTGAAAGGGGATCTTACTGCTGAGACCCAGAATAGTTTTGGCTTTGGATTAGTACTTCTTTCCCTTTTTTCTTGTTGAATATCATGCAATTATTGTTTCTTGTGGCCCTACTGCATTCATTCTCTATTACTAAATCTAGTTGGTAACATTAAAGCACTTTCGGCTTGCATTTTGGTAGAACTTTTCTGATTTTGTGATTGAAATAAAGATATTTTTCTTTCAAATCAAGATAAGTATTTCAAATTAAATAACACCCATATCTACTATTAGGCAACTTTTCCTCCGGACTAATTGTTTTTTTAATTTTCTTCTCATTGTTGCTCAAGATCACAGGACAGAGAAAGCTAGCAAAACAAGTAGACGAGCATCCTGGAGTTTTGGTAATGTTTAGGAAAAGTCATGAACTGAAGCTGGGAGAGGAGGGAGAAAGGAAGGGGGATGTTTGGCAGGGAAAAAAAATGCTTCTCAAAAGGGGAAACAAACTGTCTGACGTGGTTGAAATAACTTTGCATTTCTTTGGAATTTGGATGCATTCATTGTTAATACAAAGATTAATTGATAAGCAAATATGAAAAAAAATTCTTGTTTTATTCTGTCCTGACTCGTGTTCACTATTTCTTGGGTAGTAAGGTCTCGATTTTGAGACCTCCTAAGGCAAAAAAAAAATGTATAAAAGAAGAAGAAGAAGAAGAAGATATGGGCCTACTGTCAGAATGTCTTTCCGAAGAAGATGTATAGCCGATTTCGATTTTACCCATTTTTCGTTGGTTCTATTTTCCTCTTAAAATTTGAAAAGAAAATAACTCTGGGTGTTTGGCAAATTTAAGAATCTGGCCAGCTGAGAATAAGTCTGTCTGATTTTTATTTAGTACTATTTGGTAAGTGCATTTTTTCTGTAAATCAGTAAGCTGGTTTATATAAAAACCATATAATAAAAAGAGATCAGAACTGGCCAGATCCAGTTTTCAAAGATTCCAAACAGGCCCTGACTCAACCTGATCCAATTTTTAAAATATTCAAATTGGCCCAAGCTTATATAATTTGTTGAATAATAACATTCACAATCAGCTATCTTTTCTCCTTTTCTTTTCCTTTCTTTTTTTGGGTCTTTTTTTTTCAGTCTTTTGCGAATCAAGTGCGCAACCAGTGGGCCAATGTTTTTTTTTCCTGATCATAGTCTCCCTACCCACGCTAAGGATAAAGCCCATCGGCCCATCTAAACCAACACTTCTTATGAAAACAAAAAGGCGGGAAAGAGCAGGCCCACATTATAACCGTTACATGGGATGGGCCTACGGGCTTCCTAGTAGTCTTCCTACCCAAGAAACGTTTATAACTTTCGAAAAAAGGCGGGAAAGAGTTATCAGAGTAACGACCATTTGAAAGAAAACCCTGCTCTGTACTAATTATTCCGTAGGAATTATGAAACGAGGCTTTGTAGGGTTTCTAATTTCTTTTCTTGAATTCTAAATCAAACCATAAATTAATATATATATATATATATTCAATTTCTTGTAGAAATAGTAGTTCTAAGCCTATAAAACTTCCAAATCTTTGGAGATAACCATCTGTCCCCTCTCTCTCTCTCTCTCTCTCTCTCTCTCTAAACAAGAAGGAAAAGTAGATTTCTACAGGGCTTGTTCTCTATATAGCTTCTTCTCCTTCTTCTTGCGTAGTATCCATGGAGGGTTCAAGTTTAAATTCAAACTCTGAAATTCTCAATTCGAGGGATTATCCTTCTTTTCTTTCTCTTGAGAGCCTTTTGGCTTCTCTTCCAAGAATTCGGACTACGGATAGAGTTGTCAGCAATCAAGCAGTTTCTTGGATGAGCAACAATTCCTTAGCTTTGCCTTGTAATGGATCTTTGGTGGATACCCAACAATTTGAAGTTGATAATAATTCACAACAGAGGACTGGAATGGACAATCTTTGGGAAAATATGATAGGAGAAGGTCAAGAAGAATGCTTGAGACCATTGACTCCACAGAATGTTTCAGCAAACAATAATTTCAGCAATGGAGGTAACTGTTCAATTTTTTTTTCTTTTTAATTTTTTTGTTCTTGTGTATATATATATATGGATGAATGTATGCAGAGGTAATTGTTCAATACTTCAGTTTATGTTCTTTTAGTTATATATGTATGTATGTATGTATGTATGCATATCATGGATTGAATTTTCTTGATAATTTGAATTTTTTTTATTTGTAGGAGATTTTCTGGTTTCAAATCTGTATTCTGGCCCTGGAAGTTCTATTGGTTCATTAAATTATGGAAGTAGGCCTACTTTGAATCATTCACAAGACAATTTTGTCAGAAACCTGACTAGGGACCCGATGAGTATCAATTCTGCATCCCTAGAAACATCATTGTATAATTTAGCACCTCAGTTTGGAGGAAACCCTTTGTTTGCTAATCCACCCAGTGTGTTACAAGGAGAAAGGGATTATATGTTGCATAATAACCTCAACTTTTACCCTTCTATTATGACTCAAAATTCTTCTCTTGATCATCCATATGAAGCAATGGGAAGTGGAAGCTTTCATTTTGGTAATTATTTGTACAATAGTCCACTGACTTCTGGTAGTTCATGGAATCAAAAGACTCCTGACACTGGCAGCATCCTTTATGGAGCTACAAAATCTGAATCGCTAGTTGAGTCTATTTTCAAGCTGATGAAGGAAGAATATGGACAACATTGCCTTCAGAAGCTAATTGAATCGTGCAATGATGATCAGATGAAAAAGATTATACTGCAGTTAGTCTCTGAAAATAGATTATTTATCCTTGTGGCAGTCGACCAAAATGGGTAGACATACTTAAAACCAAACTTCTCTGTTTATCTGTCATGTATTTACGCCTATTATGATGATGCACTGATGGCCTAACTTGTTTCTGCAGTTCAAAATCAATTCAGATGCTCATCAAACTGCTCAGGAGGTCGCCCCTTATTACTCTTGTGACATCAGTTTTAGCTAAGGGATTTTGCACACTGATGACTGATGAAATTGGGAAGCATGTAATTCAGAAGTGTTTCATCCTTCTAAACAGTCAGCAGAATGAGGTAATTTTAATTTTCTCATCCCTTTTCTGATATATATTAACACTCTACCTAAGCCAGTTAAACCTTATTCCTCCTAATTCAAATTTCTGCCATTTTTGTCACGTATCTTATACATATTTTGAATGTCGAGATTTGGTGACATTCATGTAGTACATATGCTAATTGCAGACCAATACCAAATGAAGTGAGATAATTTTTAGTATCATTCTTTAACAACATAACTTGTCTCATGTGATCCCAGTTACTATATGAAGAAGCAATACAGCATTGTACTAAATTGGCGACACACCAAGTGGGATGTAAATCCCTAAAGGACTGCATCGATTACATTAGAGATCCACATAGAGATCGCCTCCTTAATATTATATCGGAACACTCAGTGTTCCTCTCGCATGATCCTTATGGGTACTAATCCTTTTCTATATCCTATTGTCAATAAAATATGACTTTTGTGAATTTTAGTTGAACTTGGCTGCTTGATTTTGATAATTTTTTCCAGGAACTATGTTGTGCAGCACGTCATGGACCTCCAAAACCCAGCAATTACTCGTAAAATTTGCAACAAGCTTCGAGGCAGTTATGTACGACTCTCATTACTGCAAAGTGGCAGTCATGTTGTAGAGGAATGCTTAAAGTCTAGTGGGAGGATTTTTGTGGTCATGGATCTTCTAGCTAGCAACAAACTTCTTCAAGTTGCCCAGGATCAATTTGGAAACTATGTGATCCAAAAAGCTTTGAATATCACCAAGGTAATTTTGTTTTATTATTTTTTAATTTGGAGATTACGCTGATAGTTCCTATGCTCAATCAGTTATAGGAAAGGGCATATGTGCATGTTTCAATGACACTATTTTACAATCATCCTTTAGATGGGAGATACAAGCAATTGATTCTGATTCTAAATTTGGAACTTAACTATTTAATGTTTTCTCTTTTTATCCTCCTCACAGAATGCTGACAGTTTGCTTCATGGAGTTCTTCATCGGGCCCTCGAACCCCATTTTCCAGATCTCAAGTTCCATCCAATCGGAAGGCACGTGTACAATATTCTAATTCAAGGTGTGGTTCAACATCACAGAAAGAAATTTGATCACTAAAGGAGCCAATTTCGTTGAAGAAAATCACGTTGTCTGTCCTTGTTTATTCTTAGTGTCTTGTTAGGTTGTCTTGTTTTGTTTCTTCTTATGTGGTATTCAGTGTAATGAGTTGGAGTCCTAGGTAAATATTATATCAGGGTGTAATCTAGCTCTGTGTAGAGAAGAGTTCTTTTGTCTTTCTGTTGAATGATTATAATTGCTAATTCAGTAATGAATTTTCTGAGATTGCTTTTATTATTTTACATTGATCAATTAAATGGGCATGGCTGATGTTGCATTCAATTTCCTTTTGGTTTTCTGGAAGGATAACTTATAAGCATTGCCAATGTAATGGTTTCTAGTTATCTATCAAATCTTTTAAATGGAATCCTGCTTGGAGCATAATGTGAGATTTTTGGAGCATACTGGATTCTGTTTCGACTTTCAAATTGTTCTTTGAAATTTTGTGCGCAGGGGAATGAATTCTTTGTTGTTTCACTTATGTGAAGGAAATTTACAAGAATACTTCCATCTTTTCACTAAGCTTCACTAACTTTTTGGAAACTATATATATATATATCCATGTCAAAAAGAAATGTAGCACAACATGGGCTGTATGATTATTTTTCTCTCCTTCCGTTAGCTCACCTACTAAAACAGAGTATTCCTTTGACAAGAATATGCAAATCCTCTATTCCCTCCTCTAAACTTTGGCAAGAAGAGATGCAAATCCTCTTCCCTCCTTCCCGTTAACTCACTTGCTAAAACAGGGAATTCCTTCAACAAGAAGATGCAAAGCTTTTTTGGGTAATAAGAAGATGCAAAGCTCGGCAATTTGCAACCCTTCATTTGACTTCTTTTAATATGATAAAATTATTTATTTCTACAATTTTTGCGTTGAAGAGCAATGTAATGAAATGGGTTTCTTCTGCCTTATTATTGATCAAAGCAGAGGTACTGTAGAGATTCTAATGATTTCTAGTCATGCAAAAGATTATTTACGCGTAAAAAGAATCTAATAAATAATGTAATAACTAATACTCCTAGGATTAACCCATGGAGGCACCATCTATGTTGAGTTTTAACACATTAAGAGGAAGAGGTGCATTCCAACCGATGACAACAGTGGAGGTTGAATCAATACAAAATCAAGCAGTTTCAGTAACTACCATTTGTGCTGCTTCAAAAAAAAAAAATGTAGAAAGTCCCAATTTGAAAGTTTTCAAAAGACAGTTTAAATTTCCTTGACATGAGTGAACCATCAAAGAATATTTCAAAAGACAGTTTGATTGTAGAAAGTACCAATTTGGAAGTAGAAAGAGAAATCTCAGTCTCACATTATGCTCCACAGATTTAATTCCATTCTTTTTGCCCATTTGAAAGATTTGAAAGATAACTAGAAGTCATTCCACTGGTTATCCTTTTTAAGTTCTCCTTCCAAAACAACCAAAAGGAAATTGGATGTGATCTCAGCCATGCCCATGCAGTGAAAAACTTATAATCGATCAATGTAAAATACTAAAGCAATCTCACAACTGAATTAACAACTATAATAATCGTAAATGACTTTTGAGTCCAAAAATAAACAAATTTCATATAGCCAGAAGGACAAAAAGGCTCCTCTCTACACAGAAATAGCTTCCACCCTAATATGA
Organism: Hamamelis virginiana; assembly: GCA_017140935.1. NCBI lineage: Eukaryota > Viridiplantae > Streptophyta > Magnoliopsida > Saxifragales > Hamamelidaceae > Hamamelis > Hamamelis virginiana. Next base: position 1,674,963 of record JAESVK010000203.1, on the reverse strand, counting down.
TTTGCCTAGGACTTTTAATGTTTTCAACTCATTGCACTGAATACTGCAGAAAAATAAAGAAAGCCAAACAAAAACAACATAACCTAACAAACAGAATGCATGATAAAACTAGGATAGACAACATATTTTTCTTCAACGAAATTGACTCCTTTAGTGACCTAATTTCTTTCTTTCATCTGTAACCACACCTTTGACCAGATTGTAAACATGCCTTCCAGTTGGATGAAACTTGAGGACTAGCAAATGGGGTTCAAAAATTAGACAATGGTGGTTCTAGGGAAACAGAATTGATACTCATGGGATCCCTCGTCTGGTTTATGACAAAATTGTTTTGTTGATGATCCAAAGTAGGCCTATTTCCATAATTCAATGAACCAATAGAACTTCTGAGGCCAGAATCCAGGTTTGAATCCAAAAAATCTCCTAAGAATTATCAAGAAAATTCAATCCCGAATATATACACACATATTTGTGTGTATATATGTATACAAGCTTATCTCTGTCTCTCTTTATACATATATAAATGTATGTATGTATACATGTATCATGGATTGAATTTTCTTGATAATTTAAAAGGTTATATTTGTAGGAGATTTCCTAGTTTCATAAATATGTATGTATGTATGTATGCATATCATGGATTGAATTTTCTTGATAATTTGAATATTTATATTTGTAGGAGATTTTCTGGTTTCAAATCTGTATTCTGGCCCTGGAAGTTCTATTGGTTCATTAAATTATGGAAATAGGCCTACTTTGGATCATCCACAAGACAATTTTGTCAGAAACCTTACCAAGGACCGGATGAGTATCAATTCTGCATCCCTAGAACCATCATTCTCTAATTTAGCACCTCAGTTTGGAGGAAACCCTTTGTTTGCTAATCCACCCAGTGTGTTACAAGGAGAAAGGGATTATATGTTGGATAATAACCTCAACTTTTACCCTTCTACTACGACTCAAAATTCTTCTCTTGATCGTCCATATGAAGCAATTGGAAGTGGAAGCTTTCATTTTGGTAATTATTTGTAAATGGCTGGAGGTGTTGAAATTGGAAGCGTAGTGGACGAGGGCATCGGTGACGGATTTCGCATTAGAAGAGGCTGGAACAGAGAAAGTGGTGATGGCGGCGGCGGAGGTGGAGATGGTATGGTTATGGATTCTCTAGTGTAGATGAGAGTACAGAGAAAGGTAACTGCGAAGAACGAAATGAAGGCTAAAAGCCATAGACGATTAGAGCTCCCCTGTTTTTGGATATAGAGATGTAGGAGAATGAACTTTGTGTTGTTCCCACTGCTCTTCTTCATGTTGCTCTGTTTGTGGGGTAGAGAGAGAAAGGCTGAGAGAGAACATGACAAATACATGTATACATGAAATATACATGACGTACACATGTAAAATTGTGTGTTGTGGGAGTTGATTCGGGAACTTCACAAAGTACACATGAATCGAAATCCATGTATGCATGCAACTCTCTGTTTCTCTGGTTTCTTTTGGATGCCTCTGTGACTTTGTTTCATGTATACATGCATAGTTTATGTATACATGGTTTGAAATCTATTTGTAAAATCAACTAGTTGTGCAAGTAATGTAAATTGAAGATTTCTTTTTTGATTAAATTGTTTAATCCCAAAAAAAGCTTTCTTATAGAATTTTTTACGCAACTAGTTTGTTTATTAGGATGCCTTCAAGATCTTTGATCTTTTCCTGATATTCTCTGTAACTCTAATATTTGCCACTGGCTTTGTTCTCTAATTCATTGTTCATGTTTACATGCAAGTCTCTATTTCTTTGGTTTCATTTGGCTGAGTCCCTGTTTCTCTGTGACTTTGTGTCATGTATACATGTATACATAATGTATGAATGAATTCATTGTTCACTGGATTTATCAATTCCGGCTAACATGGGGGCTATGGATAAAATGAAACAACCTTATCTTGGTAAATCCAGAATATCTTAAATCACAATTCAAATTAAAAAAAAAAAAAAAAAAACTTATCATATCCAAATAAAATTCAGCATATAATTCAAATAAAAAACGCCTATCAATATGGATAAAATAAACAACTTGCTAAAAATAAGGATTGTGGGTATGATAGACAAATTAAACTACTAGTTGACTTTAAAGGTAATTATGTTTTGTTGTTTTTAGTTTGGATAGTCTTGGAGATTACACTGATAGTTCCTATGCTGAATCAGTTACAGACTTTTAGGAAGGAATATAACATTACAGATAGTCACACACATTAAAAAAATGGCTTCTTTCCTAGTTGCCTACCCTGCGAATGTGTGTATTTCAATGACTATTATATAATCATCCTTTAGATGAGAGATACAAGAACTTTAACTAGTTAATGTTGTTCTCTTTTTGTCCTCTTCACAGATTGCTGACAGTTTGCTTCATCAAGTTCTTCAACAGGTTCTTGAACCCTACTTGCCAGATTTCAAGTTCCATCCAATTGGAAGGCATGTGTACAATCTGATTAAAGATGTGGTTCCAGATCACCAGAAAGAAATTTGATAACTAAGGAACCAATTGCATTGTAGAAAATCATGTTGTATGTCCTTGTTTTTGCTTAGCATAGTGCATTCTCTCTGTTAGGTTGTTTTGTTTTGTTTCGCTTTCTTCGTTTTTTCTGCAGTATTTAGTGTAATGAGTTGAAGACTCTAAAAGTCCTAGGCGCGCAATCATATCAGGGTGCAAGCTAGCTGTGTAGAGAGGAGTCTTTTTGTCTTTCAGTTGTGAGATTGCTATTACTTTTTTATATTGTTTGATTAAATGTTTTTCACGCCATGGGCATGGTTGAGATTGCATCCAATTTCCTTTTCGTTGTTTTCGAAGGAGAACTTAAAAGTGTGGACAGTGGAATGATTTCTAGTTATCCATCAAATCATTCAAATGGGGAAAAAGTTAATTGAATTAAATTTATTGGAGCATAATGTGAGATTGTAAGGTTTCTCTTTCAACTTCCAAATTGGTACTTTCTACAATCAAACTGTCTTTTAAAATCTTCTTTGATGCTCCGCTTATGTCAAGGAATTTACAAGAAAGCTTGGAGAAAAGTTTCCTTATCTTTTCACTAAGCTTCACCAACTTTTTGGAAACTATATATCCATGTCCAAAAGAAATGTAGCACAAGAAGCACAGATGGTAGTTACTGAAACTGCTTGATTTTTGTGTTGATTCAACCTCCACCTTTATCATTGAATGGAATGCACCTCTCCCACCTAATGTTTTTAAACTAAACACAGATGGTGCGGTGGTGCCTCCATAGGTTAATCATGGAACTGCTGGAGGAGGTGGACTTATTAGATACCATAATGGTAATTTGGATTATTGGTTTTTCAAGTAGTGGTTAAAAGCATGATATATATATATATATATATATATATGAGCACAGGTATTTTAGAGGACTTGAAGTCTTTCACTTGCAGTTTCTTTTTGGACTATTTTATGAGCATACTTGATTGAGCCATCAAGTTTTCGCATAGCTCTGATCAATAAGGAAGAAAACACAATTCGTTTCATCGCCTGTTCCCTTTACTGGCTTTTTTATACACGCAAATATAGTAATAACTAATCTATCATATTAAAATAAGTCAAATGAAAAGGGTTGCAAATCTTGCACTTCTGCTGCTATCAGCTTTGCATCTTGTTGTTGAAAGATTTCCCAGTTTTAGCAGGTGAGTTAACGGGAAGGAGGGAAGATATAACTGTATAGTCCACGGTGATATCTTCATCAACTAGCACTTTCGTCAAGTCAAATCAGCCCATTTTAGTGCAGTTTTCACTCATGGATCCTCTGTACATGGTTTATAAATGCAGTTTTCACTCATAGATGCTCAATAAATTCAGATACAATCTCATCAGGACAAAATCTGAACCTTTGGCTTCTTGATTGTTCGAATCAATAAATTGGGAGTGGACAAACAAGGGAAATAAATACAAGGACTGAAGGACAGTGTTGACTAACAGAAATTCATTTATAAAAGTTAAGAGTATCTATTTTCTTATTGGATTCTTTATAAAATATGTAACCAGAGAAACAGAATATGTGCAGCTTTTGCAAAGACTGCAGCAGAAGTCGTGAAGAAGAACCAAGTAACTAACATATAACTACAGATTGCTTAAGGGTGCAATTTGGATGCAAATGGTAGATTGAACACAATTGAATCACATTCGTTAAATGGGTCATTCCAAGCACCCTATCCGAAGCTTTTCACTCAATAATGCAAAGGTAATTGATCCACAAATGCCGCAATGAGAGAGAGAGAGAGAGAGAAACTAAATCTGTGCTTATCTATGATCTTTTTTCTCTTTTCAAACTTTTCTTATGTGTGGGTTGAATGGATGCCCAAAGGCAACACACAAAGGCAAAGCCCCACTCAACACTAGATAGATGGCCTAGAGAACTCTAGTCATTCTTAGATAATGGGCCGTTAAAGCCCATTTAAAACAAGTGCGCAACCAGTAGGCCCACATTCTATCCATTATATGGGCTGAGTGGATGGCCTAGAGTCATTATTAGATAAATGGGTCTTTCGGCCCATCTGAAACAAGTCAGAAATCATTAGGCCCATATTCTGATCATTATATGGGCTGGGCCTGGGGGCTTTCTACTCGACGAACGTTTGTAACGTTCGAAAAAATGCGGGATAAAGTTAGCCATTAAATCATTAACGACTATTTGAAAGAAAACCGTGTTGGATACTGAATAGGAATTCGGAAACGAGGCTTTCTATTCTTTCTATTTTCTTTTCTTGAATTCTAGATAAAACCATAAATTGATTAATATATGTATATATAGATATAGATATTCAATTTCTAGTAGAACTGTAATTATAAGCTTATAAAACTTCCCTCCTGTCTCTCTCTCTTTCTGTATAGCTGCTGCTTCTTCTTCTTATTGTGTAGTTTCCATGGAGGGTTTAAGTTCAAATTCAAACTCTGAAATTCCCAAATCAAGGGATTCTCCTTCTGCTTCTCTTTCTCTTGAAAGCCTCTTGGTTTCTCTTCCAAGAATTCAGACTACGGATAGAGTTGACAGCAATCGGGCAGCTACTTTGATGGGCAACAATTCCTTAGTTTTGCCTTCTATTGGATCTTTTCTGTATACCCAACAACTTGAAGTTGTTAACGATACACAACAGAGTACTGGAATGGACAATTTGTTGAATCCACAGAATATTTCACCAATCAATAATTTCAGCAACAGAGGTAATTGTTCAATTCTTCAATTTATGTTCTTTTAGATATACACGTATGTATGTACGCGCGCATTTGTGAATACATGTATAATAGTTTATCTCTCTCTCTATACATATATGTGTATGTATATTCTGGATTGAATTTTCTTGATAATTTGTAGGAGATTTTTTGGATTCAAACCTGGATTCTGGCGTCAGAAGTTCTATTGATTCATTGAATTATGGAAATAGGCCTACTTTGGATCATCAACAAAACAATTTTGTCAAAAACCAGACGAGGGATCCCATGAGTATCAATTCTGGTTCCCTAGAACCACCATTGTCTAATTTTGAAGCTCAGTTTGGAAAAATGGATTATATGTTGCATAATAACCTCAACTTTTACCCTTCAATTGTGTGTCAAATTTCATCTCTTGATCAGCCATATGAAGCGATCGGAAGGGACAGCTTTCATTGTGATAATTATTTGTACAATAGTCCACTCACTTCTGGCAGTTCATGGAATCAAGAGACTCCTGACACTGGCATCCTTTATGGCTATACAAAATCTAAATCCCTGGCTGAGTCCATTTTCAAGCTGATGATGGAAGAACATGGACACCATCGCTTTCAGAAGCTAATTGAATCGTGCAATGATAATCAGATGAAAATGATTATATTGCAGCTATTCTCCGACAACAGATTATTTATCCTTGTGGCACTCGATCAAAATGGGTAGCTAGACATTCTTAAAACTAAACTTCTCAGTCTATCTGTCCTGTATTTATGCCTATTATGATGATGTACTGATGGCTTAACTTGTTTGGGCAGCTCAAAATCAATTCAGAAGCTCATCAAACTGCTCAGGAGGTCACCCATTATTACTCTTGTGACATCAGCTCTACTCAAAGGATTTCGTACACTCATGACCAATAAAATAGGGAGGCGTGTAATTCAGAAGTGTTGGATCCATCTACAAAGTCAGCAAAATGAGGTAATTTTAAGTTTTCTTATCCTTTTTCTGATATACATTAACACTCTACCTAATTCAAATTATACCTCATTCCTCCTAATTCAAAGTTGTGCCTACATATTTTGTATCATATAGTACTATGACAATGTCAAGATTCGCTGACTGCATAATCATGCTCTTGCGGCCTACATTATGCATATTTTGTATATGTAATGTTTCTCCAGACTTGTAATCAAAATTTGAAGCACCCATTCAAGGGAACTTCTCTGAACTTTTAGCTAATATCCATTCACCAAAGAGCTGTATCTCACTTGGTATCAAGGACCGTTCTCTTAAAGGAGGACAGACTCGTCAAGATGTGTTTGACCATGTTTCTTGAGCCCATGGGTTGGATAGGGATAGGGTAATTTCATCTTCATAACCACAGTCTTTATCCTCACCCCCACGGTAAGGGTCGAAAAAAAAAAAAAGGAATCATTACGAAAAACTCAAATCTATATATGCATTACATGTTGATCAGTTTATGATGACCTATTTTTCATATATACATTCAGCCATATTAGATTTAGGCAAGAGTGTTATTCTTTGCTCTACCACAGTTAGTGTTATCCTTCTATATGTAATCTTAAGTTTATCCAAATCTTGTTCATAAATACACACACAAATATTAAAAAAAATTGCAGCAGCATCACTTGGATTTTTATTTTGACATTCATGTAGTTCAAATACTAATTTACAGAACAATACCAAATGAAGTGAGATAATATTTAGCATCATTCTTTAACGACATAACTTGTCTCATGTGATCCCAGTTATTATATGAAGCGGTAATATTGCATTGTACTGAACTGGCGACCCACAAAGAGGGATGTATATCCCTAAATGAATCCATCAATTGCATTAGAAGTCCACAAAGAGATCGCCTACTAAATGTTATAGCAGAACACTCAGTGTTCCTCTCACAGGATCCTTCAGGGTACTAATACTTTTCTATATCCTTTCGTCAATAGAGTATGTCTCAGTTTTCATGCATTTGTGAATTTATGGAAAACTTAGCTGCTTGATTTATGGTTTTTTTTTCCAGGAACTATGTTGTGCAGCACGTCATGGGCCTCCAAAACCCGGACATTACCTCTAAAATCTGCCACAAGCTTCAAGGAAATTATGTACGACTCTCATTGCAGCAAAGTGGCAGTCATGTTGTAGAGCAATGCTTAAAGTCTAGTTGGAGGATTTTTGCGGTCATGGATCTTCTAGCTAGCAACAAACTTCTTCAAGTTGCCCAGGATCAATTTGGGAACTTCGTGATCCAAAAAGCTTTGAATATCACCAAGGTAATTTGTTATATTATTTGTTAATTTGGATAGCCTTTAAGATTACACTGATAGGTCCTATGCTCAATTAGTTATAGGAAGGAATATGGCATGACAGATAGTCACAAACAATGAAAAGAGTCGTTTCATGCCTAGTTGCCTACCCTACATATGTGCATGTTTCAATGACTCTTATGTAATCATCCTTTAGATAGAGATACAAGAAATTAATTGATCCTGATTCTAAATTTGGAACTTAACTATTTGATCTTCTTCTTTCTGTTTTCTCTTTTGTCCTCTTCACAGAATGCTGACAGTTTGATTCATCAAGTTCTTCAACAGGCCCTCGAACCCCATTTTCCGGTTCTCAAGTTCCATCCAACTGGAAGACATGTGTACAATCTGATTAAAGGTGCAAGTCCAGATCACAGAATGAAAATTTGATCACTAAAGGAGCCAATTTCTTTGAAGAGTGTTGTCTGTCCTTGTTTCGTCATGCATTCTGTCTGTCATGTTTTTAAAAGTTTTTAAAAGTCCTAGGCAATCATATTGCAGTGGAAGTTAGCTTTGTGTAGAGAAGAGTCTTTTTATCTTTCTGACGATATGAATTTTTTTTTTTTCCGTACTCAAAAGCTGTGTACGATGATTATAGTTGTTAATTCAATTGTGAGATTGGTTTTAGTATTTTACATTGATTGATTACATGTTTTTCAATACATGGGCATGGCTGAGATCACATCCAATTTAATTTTGGTTGTTTTGGAAGGAGAACTTAAAAAGAATGACCAGTGGAATGATTTCTAGTTACCTATCAAATCTTTCAAATGAATGGAATTAAATCTTTTGGAATTAAATTGGTACTTTCTACATTTTCTTGTGCTACGTTTCGTAGCACAAGAAGCACAAATGGTAGTTACTGAAACTGCTTGATTTTGTGTTGATTCAACCTCCACTGTTGTCATTGGTTGGATTGGAACCAATGCACCTCTTCCTCTTAATGGGTTAAAACTAAACATAACGGTGTGCCTCCATGGGTTAATCCTAGGACCGTGGGAGCAGGTGGTCTTATTACATTATTTTTATGTGTAATGGATCTTTTGCATGAGTAGAAATCATTAGAATCTCTACAGTACCTCTGCTCTGAACAATAATAAGGCAGAAGAAACACAGTTCATTTCATCGCCCATTCCCTTAACTAGCTTTTGTACACAAAAATTTTTGAAATAAATAATTTTACATATTAAGAGAAGTCAAATGAAGGGTTGCATATTGCTGCTATCAGCCAGGGAAAATATGATTTGCTTATTCTTGTCAAAGGAATACTCTGTTTTAGTAGGAGAGATGAGCCAACAGTAAGGAGAGATTATAAGAGAAATATAATCTTATAGTCCCACGGTGATATCTTTCATCAACTCGCCCAATTTTGTGCAGTTTTCACTCATAGATCCTTTGTACATATGAGTATATGACTAAGGATCGTTTAGTCTTGAATCTTGATGTGCAGATTTCTTGGTATCAAATATCAATAGTCTTCATCACCAAGATTTTCCCCTAATACTGAGAAAAGTATAGACACGCTTTATGTGCACAAATTAGAGACCTATCCTCTAGATGTGGAGATACACACCATTAGAGTAAGAGAACATCAGCATCTTCATCACCTAGTTAAAAACCCAAAAATCTAAATGACACCAAAAGAAGTGGAACCAAAAAACAAAGCTTCAAGTGTTTGTATATAAATGATCACAGAAATACACACTTGGGTAAAATCCTCTCATCATTGATTGAAATTACAATTTACAACACAGCTAGCTTGCACCCTGATATGATTGCCTAGGACTTTTAGAGTCTTCAACTCATTACACTAAATACTGCAGAAAAAATGAAGAAAGCCAAACAAAAACAAAACAAAACAACCTAACAGAGAGAATGCACTATGCTAAGCAAAAACAAGGACATACAACATGATTTTCTACAACGCAATTGGTTCCTTAGTTATCAAATTTCTTTCTGGTGATCTGGAACCACATCTTTAATCCGATTTTACACATGCCTTCCAATTGGATGGAACTTGAAATCTGGCAAATAGGGTTCAAGAGCCTGTTGAAGAGCTTGATGAAGCAAATTGTCAGCAAAATTACCATGTGACATACATTTCCTTTCCTTTATATCAAAATTTCGGCCTATGATGATATTACCTACCAAATTACCATCTTTTGGGAGTGAATGGCTTGTTAAGCCTTTGTTGTTATTCTGCAATTCTGAGGCTTTAAATGTTTACATATAAACTTCCATTTATTTCACCTTTTGCCTAAGTTTGCTCTAGTAATTTTTCTATTACTTTTTTTTTTTTTTTTTAACTTTCTTTGATCTTTTCTTAATCATCATAGATAAGAAATTTATTGCATTCTCTCTCTCTCTCTCTCTCTCTCTCTCTCTCTCTCTTAATGCTGCATTTGTAGATCTATTACCTATTACCTTTGCATTATTGAGTGAAAACTGAAAAGCTTCGGAGAGGGTGCTTGAATGTCCCATTTAATGTATGTCATTCAATTGTGTGTGCTTGTTGTGCTACATTTATTTTACATATATATATATAGTTTCCAAAAAGTTAGTGAAGCTAAGTGAAAAGATATGGAAACTTTTCCTCAAGTATTCTTGTAAATTCCTTCACATAAGTGAAACAACAAAGAATTCATTCCCCTGCCCACAAAATTTCAAAGAACAATTTAAAAGTCGAAACAAAATCCATTATGCTCCAAAAATCTCACATTATGCTCCAAGCAGGATTCCCATTTGAAAGATTTGATAGATAACTAGAAATCATTCCATTGGCAATGCTTATAAGTTATCCTTCCAGAACAACCAAAAAGAAATTGAATGCAACATCAGCCATGCCCATTTAATTGATCGATGTAAAATAATAAAAGCAATCTCAGAAAATTCATTACTGAATTAGCAATTATAACCATTCAATAGAAAGACAAAAGAACTCTTCTCTACACAGAGCTAGATTACACCCTGATATAATATTTCCCTAGGACTCCAACTCATTACACTGAATACCACATAAGAAGAAACAAAACAAGACAACCTAACAAGACACTAAGGATAAACAAGGACAGACAACATGATTTTCTTCTACGAAATTGGCTCCTTTAGCGATCAAATTTCTTTCTGTGATGTTGAACGAGACCTTTAATTAGAATATTGTACATGTGCCTTCCGATTGGATGGAACTTGAGATTTGGAAAATGGGGTTCGAGGGCCCGATGAAGAACTCCATGAAGCAAACTGTCAGCTTTCTGTGAGGAGGACAAAAAGTAGAACATTAAATAGTTAAGTTCCAAATTTAGAATCAGGATCAATTGCTTCTATCTCCCTTCTAAAGGATGATTTTATAATAGTCATTGAAACATGCACATATGCCCAGCGTAATCTTCCATTAGACAAGTTATGTTGTTGAAGAATGATGCTAAAAATCATCTCACTTCAGTTGAAGAATGATGTTAATGTGTATGAGAAAAAGGATAGGAAAACTTCAACTTACCCTATTTTGCTTACTATTTAGATGGATCAAACACTTGTGAAGTTCCAAATTAAACTGTTGAAATTGGAACAGCTTGTGGGACTACATATGAGAAAAATATTAGAAAGGCACCTCCAGAATCAAAATATGAAGTGACCATTGTCCAAGATTTATTCATTGGTATATTTGGATGTTTTGGGCTAGTAAAGTCTTTTATTTTTTTATTTTTTTATTTTTTTTCAGGAATAAATTCATAGTTACTATTGGTTATTTTATTAAGTTCAATTTTTATATTTAGATTTTTTTAAAAAAAAATTATACAAATTACGAAAATTCACTCTATGTATATATACGACAAAATACGTACCAATAAAATATTTAGTTTGCTCAAATATCTCACTTTTGCCATATTAACTATTATCATTGTTGAAAATTCACGACCGGCCTGCTGCATCAATTTGGTATGAGTTATGACTAGAAAGTGTTTCTAATGTTGCTCTTTTATAATAGGAAGTCATGCTTTTCAAATTTTATTTCTATTTTGGTGGTGGTTTTAATCATGCCAATTGCATCTAAAAATGCAAGTTGGATGATCAAAAAATAAAAGTGGTTTAGGTCACTCTAAAGCATGAACTATTTTAGAGATAGTGAAGGCAAAATATTGTCATAATTAATATTTTAGGCCACTGTGAAGCTATTGGCTGTCTGTATGGTAAAATCTCTGGGTAGTTGCATTAGAGATATAATCTCATTTTTATTAGGATTGAGGAAGGTTTAGCTAGGGATGGGGCAGGAAGAGCAATTGTGTAGCTCATAAACCCAATTGGTTCCCCTATGGAACAAATAATATACAAGATCAGTTCCGATCAAGTTAGCAAATGCTGATTTAGATTAGAATCGGCAAAGCAAGTAATGGTTGTTGGATGAAATGTGTGGTTGTGATGATCTCTTGACTAATTCTAAGACAAGCAAGTCACTGGAACATAACTCTCCATTATCTATGTGAAAAAATAGATTGATCGAAATTGATATCCATAAGCCAAATTGATATCCATATTGGTTCAATCCATTTCACTGTCACATCATCATTTTTCTCATTTTCTCCCATTTAGCCTCATCTTTACTGCCACATCATCATTTTCACTGCCACGTCAACATTTACCCCTATTTTCTTATTAGGGGGTATGGATCACCAAATTTGCATTTCACTACTTGAGATACCTTTATTCTCAATAATTGAATCCAACTCTTAAGGTCACGTGCATCGGTGTGCATACGGCAAACCCTAATCTTTCTATGGATGTTGCTCTCTAACTGTGAATAAGCACTAGCCATGAGATATACATTCAACGGTGCAAATTGAAAGCGTGAAGCTATAAAAAAATTAAAAAATAAAAAACCATCTTGCCCATGTCTTTTCTCCAAGTTGTTCGTGAGTCTACGGTTTTACAGTGTGTTTGGATTGAGAGAGTTGGAGAGACGAGAAGAGAGTTTTTAAATTTCTACTCAATTTCCTTGTTTGGTTTTCCAAAATGGAAGAGAAAGTTGATGCTTTTTTCTTCTCTCAAAATTGAAGAGATTTGGTGAGAAAAGAAAAAAAAAAAGAGAAAGGGGATAAATTTACTCTTCTACCCACATACGTTGCTAGGAGTGTTGAAAGAGTAAGGATAATGTTGAAAATTACACGATAATATTTTCTCTTCTCTTCTCTAAGTGAAAGCCATCCAAACAGGCAGACTTGATCCATTAAGGTCCTTTGTGGTATTTTAAAAAACCAACCATTGAATAAGATAATCTTCTTATGTATGTGGACCTTAAATTAAGCTTAAGGGACGGACCCTAATTGATTATTTTTCTCCAAACAGGTATAGAGAAAGTTAACTTTTTTTTTCTTTTTTTTTTTTTAAGAGTCAGGGCCACATGATAGTAGTCCCTACCCCAATATTATTGATAAAGTCCTCGCTTATGGCGGAGGAATACCGAGGAAACAAGCAAAATACAAGAGATTCAAAAATCCCAAGCATCAAAACCAACAACATCAATAAAGAATCAATATAATAGCCAAAAAAATATAAACAAACCTATACTTATCTACGAATAGAAGGAAGCCCCAACAAGTCAATCAGAACAATGCCTTTTAAAATACGTGGAAAGCTTTGATGGCTAACATAAATTGCATTTCTTCCCATTTCTCCTTCTCTTGCTAAAAAAATCTGTCGCACAGTTTGCTTCACGGTATTGATGTGCCACCATGAAATTTAACTTTGTCCCTTCTCTTCACTTCTTTTCTCAACGAGGTTCTCTTCTCTTTTCTCCAATGTAATTTGGTAACTGAAATTCCGACATAAAAGAAATGTATGTCACATGAAAAGTCCCAAGAACTTCACTCTTATTCTTACTATTATTAGTGTTGGTGAACTTCGAAATTAGCAGCTGTAGCAGCAGCAGAAGGCCTATAGTCATTATTTGATAATGGGTCCACGATCCATCTAACCAAGTGAGCAACCAGTAGGCCCTTATTATGACCATTATATGGGCTGGGCCTGCGGGCTTCCTAGTCGAGAAAGTTTTATAACGTTCGAAAAAAGGCGGGAAACAGTTAACCATTAACGACTATTTGAAAGAAAACCGTGTTGGACACTGAATAGGAATTCGAAAACGAGGCTTTCGATTGTTTCTAGATCAAATCATAAATTGATTAATATATCTATATATAGATATAGATATAGATATTCAATTTCTAGTAGAACTCTAATTATAAGCTTATAAAACTTCCCTCCTGTTTCTCTCTCTCGTAGAAGGGGAAGGAGATTTACACAGGACGTGTTCTCTGTATAGCTGCTGCTTCTGCTGCTTCTTCTTATTGTGTAGTTTCCATGGAGGGTTCAAGTTCAAATTCAAACTCTGAAATTCCCAAATCAAGGGATTCTCCTTTGGCTTCTCTTTCTCTTGAGAGCCTTTTGGTTTCTCTTCCAAGAACTCCGACTACATATAGAGTTGATAGCAATCGGGCAGGTACTTCGATGGGCAACAATTCCTTAGTTTCGCCTTCTATTGAATCTTTGCTGTGTACCCAACAATTTGAAGTTGTTAGTGATTCACAATATTGGAGTGATTTGCACGATTTGTTGAATCCACTGGATATTTCAGCAAACAAAAATTTCAGCAATGGAGGTAATTGTTCAATTTTTGTTCTCTCTCTCTTTTTATTCTCTTTTTCTTTTTGGTTGTGTGTGTGGATGAATGTATGCAGAGGTAATTGTTCAATACTTCAATTCAATGGAGGTAATTGTTCAATTTTCTCTCTCTCTCTCTCTCTCTCTCTCTCTCTCTCTCTCTCTCTCTCTCTCTCTCT
>JAESVK010000203.1:1646191-1660596 GCA_017140935.1 Hamamelis virginiana | reverse complement strand
TCTCTCTCTCTCTCTCTCTCTCTCTCTCTCTCTCTCTCTCTCTCTCTATACATATATGTGTGTATCCTGGATTGAATTTTTCTTGATACTTTGAATGGTTATATTTGTAGGAAATCTGACCAGGGATCCCATGAGTATCAATTCTGGTTCTCTAGAACCACCATTGTCGAATTTGGAAGCTCAGTTTGGAAGAATGGATTATATGTTGCATAACAACCTCAACTTGTACCCATCAATTTTGAGTCAAAATTCTTCTCCTGATCAGCCATATGAAGCAATTGTAACGGGCAGCTTTAATTTGGGTAACTATTTGTACAATAGTCCACTGACTTCTTGTAGTTCATGGAATCAAGAGACTCTTGGCACTGACACACTTTGTGGCGATACAAAATCCAAATCTCTGGTTGAGTCCGTTGTCCGCTTGATGACAGAAGAACATGGACACCATCTTTTTCAAAAGCTAATTGAATCGTGCAATGACCATCAGATGAAAGAGATTATAGTGCAGTTACTCTTCCAACATGGATTATTTATCAATGTGGCACTCCATCAAAATGGGTAGAAATACTTAAAACCTAACTTCTCTGTTTATCTGCATGTATTTATGCTTATTATGATGTTGCACTGATGGCATAACTTGTTTGGGCAGCTCAAAATCAATTCAGATGCTCATCAAACTGCTCAAGAGGTCACCCATTATTAGTCTTGTGACATCAGGTCTAGTCAAAGAATTTCGTACACTGATGACAGATAAAATTGGGAGGCGTGTAATTCAAAAGTGTTTCATCCATCTAAGTAGTCATCAAAATGAGGTAATTTTAAGTTTTCTTATCCCTTTTTTGATATACATTAACACTCTACCTAATTCAAATTAAACCTCCTTCCTCCTAATTCAAATTTGTGCCATTTTTCTCACTTATCTTATACATATTTTGTATCATATAGTACTTAGTATGGCAATGTCAAGATTTGCTGATTGCATAATTATACTCTTTCAACCTACATTATGCATATTTTGTATCATGTAATGTTTCTCCAGAATTGTAATCAAAATTTGAAGCACCCATTTGAGGGAACTTCTCTGAAGTTTTAGCTAATATCCATTCACCAACGAGCTGTAACTCTACCATAAGTAGTGTTATCCTTCTATATGTACTCTCAAGTTTATCCAAAGCATGTTCACAAACACACACACACACACATAAATGTCAAAAATTTTGTCAGCAGCATCACTTGGATTTTATTTTATTTTTTAATTTTGACATTCATGTAGTTCAAATACTAAATTACAGAACAAAATTAAATGAAGTGAGATAATTTTGAGCATCATTCTTTAACAACTTAACTTGTCAAATGTGATCCCAGTTTCTATATGAAGCGGCAATATTGCACTGTATCGAATTGGCGACACACAAAGAGGGATGTATATCCCTAAACGAATGCATCAATTGCATTAGCGGTTCACAAAGAGATCGCCTCCTTAATGTTATAGCAGAACACTCAGTGTTCCTCTCGCAGGATCCTTCAGGGTACTAATCCTTTTCTATATCCTGTATATCGTCAATAGAGTATGACTCACTTTTGATGCATTTGTGAATTTTTTGAGAACTTAGCTGCTTGATTTATGGTCTTTTTTCCAGGAACTATGTTGTGCAGCACGTCATGGGCCTCCAAAAACCAGACATTACCTATAAAATTTGCCACAAGCTTCAAGGCAGTTATGTACGACTCTCATTGCAGCAAAGTGGCAGTCATGTTGTAGAGCAATGCTTAAAGTCTAGTTGGAGGACTTTTGCGGTCATGGATCTTCTAGCTAGCAACAAACTTCTTCAAGTTGCCCAGGATCAATATGGGAACTTTGTGATCCAAAAAGCTTTGAATTTCACAAAGGTAATTTTGTTTTATTATTTGTTAATTTGGATAGCCTTTAAGATTACACGGATAGTTCCTATGCTCAATTAGTTATAGGAAGGAATACGGCATGACAAATTGTCACAAACAACGAAAAAGAGTCGTTTCATGCCTAGTTGCCTACCCTGCATATGTGCATGTTTCAATGACTATTATATAATCATCCTTTGGATAGAACAATTCATTGATCCTGATTTTAAATTTGGAACTTAACTATTTAATCTTCTTCTTTCTGTTTTCTCTTTTTGTCCTCCTCACAGAATGCGGACAGTTTGCTTCATCAAATTCTTCAACAGGCCCTCGAACCCCATTTGATAGTTCTCAAGTTTCATCCAACTGGAAGGCATGTGTACAATCTGGTCAAAGGTGTGGTTAAAGATGAAAGAAAGAAATTCGGTCACTAAAGGAGCCAATTTCATTGAAGAAAATAGTGTTGTCTATCCTAGTTTTATCATGCATTCTGTTTGTTAGGTTATTTTGTTTTATTTGGCTTTCTTTATTTTTCTGCTGTATTCAGTGCAATGAAGTGAAAACTTTAAAAGTCCTAGGCAAATCATATTAGGGTTGAAGCTATTTCTATGTAGAGAGGAGCCTTTTTGTCTTTCTGACTATATGAAATTTGTTTATTTTTGTACTCAAAAGTTGTTTACAATGATTATAGTTGTTAATTCATTTGTGAGATTGCTTTTAGTATTTTACATCAATCGATTACAAGTTTTTCACTGCATGGGCATGGCTGAGATCACATCCAATTTCCTTTTGATTGTTTTGGAAGGAGAACTTAAAAAGGATAACCAGTGGAATGACTTCTAGTTATCTTTCAAATCTTTCAAATGGGCAAAAATGGAATTAAATCTGTTAGAGCATAATGTGAGACTGAGATTTCTCTTTCTACTTCCAAATTGGTACTTTCTACAATCAAACTGTCTTTTGAAAAATTCTTTGATGGTCCACTCATGTCAAGGAAATTTAAACTGTCTTTTGAAAACTTTCAAATTGGGACTTTCTATATATATATATATATAGAAATATTTCAACCTCCAATGTTGTCATTGGTTGGAAAGCACAGATGGTAGTTACTGAAACTGCTTGATTTTGTATTAATTCAACCTCCACTGTTGTCATTGGTTGGAATGCACCTCTTCCTCTTAATGTGTTAAAACTAAACATAGATGGTGCCTCCATGGGTTGATCCTATGAATATTTCTTATTACATTATTTATTAGAGAAAATATTACCTAGAAAGGCCGTCTTTTTACATGTAAATAATCTTTTGAATGACTAGAAATCATTAGAATCTCTACAGTACCTCTGCTCCGATCAATAATAAGGCAGAAGAAACCCATTTCATAAGACAAATGAATGCTATCAGCTTTGCATCTTCTTGTTGAAGGAATTCCCTGTTTTAGCTAGTTAACGGGAAGGAGTGGAGGATTTGCATCTCTTCTTGCCAAAGTTTAGAGGAGGGAATAGAGGATTTGCATATTCTTGTCAAAGGAATACTGTTTTAGTAGGTGAGGTAACAGGAAGGAGAAAAATAATCATACAGCCCATGGTGATATCTTCATCAACTTGCACCTTCGTTGAGTCAAAAAAGCCCATTTTAGTGCAGTTTTCACTCATAGATCCCTTGTACATATGAGTATATGACTCGGGATCATATAATTGCATCGTTTTAGTTCCTGGAAAAGTTTCCTCAGTGCTTCTGAGTGGGTGGGGTGTTGTTATTTGTAGTGTTGTTTGGGTTAGCCCTGAACTCTTGATGTACCGATTTCTCAGTATCAAATATCAATTGTCTAATACTGACAAAAGTAAAGACATGCTTTATGTGTAAATATTAGAGACCTATCCTCTAGATGTGGAGATGCACACCACTAGAGTAAGAGAACATCACGAAAATCTAAATGACACCAAAAGAAGTGGAACAAAAAAAGCAGAGCTTCTACTGTTAGTATATAAATGATACACTAGGGCAAAATCCTCTCATCATTGATTAAAATTACAATTTACAAAGGTTGTCAATAACTACAAATATATATAAATAGAACCTTGACAGTTAACTATGGTAAAAAAACATATCTTAATACAATACCAATATCAACAGAGTACAAGAAAAGTTGTTCCACCCCTTCACAATGCGAGCAGACTTGACACTCGATAAATCTGAACCCGGATTTAGCGAGAGGCCAAGTGCCTTCCGATTCAAAACTCCCAACAATCACATTAGCAGCAGCACATGCAGAGATTTCAAACCAACCCAACTGCTGTCCAGATGATGAGCTCAAGTTATGAATAATCAGGACAAGAACCTGTTGGTCCGTAAAGCCAGGGTCCTTATTCTGAAAGCAACCGTAACATTACAAAAGGATAGATGTAGGAAAGACTTGTGCCAGCATTCTTGGAATCCTGCAAGTGGACAAGCAAGGGGAAAACAGGGACATTGTGGACTAACATAAGTACATCTATAAAGTAATAGTCTCTATTTTCTTATTGGATTCTGTACAAAGCATGTAACGAGAGAAACAGAATATGGCCAACTTTTGTCAAGACTGCAGCAGAAGTGGAGCAGAAGAACCAAGCAACTAACATATAACAACAGATTGCTTAAGTGCACAAGTTGAACACAATTGAATTATATTCTTTTAAATGGGACATTCAAGGACCCTCTCTGAAGCTTTTCACTCAATAATGCAAAGCTTTTCTTATCTATGATGATTAAAGAAAGATCAAAGAATGTAAGAAACTACAAAACAAAAGAAGTATTAGCAAAATTACTAGTGCAAACCTAGGCAAAGGTGAAATAAGTGGAAGTTTATGTGCAACATTTCCGTTCAACATTTTAAGCCTCAGAATTGCAGAAAATCAGCAAGGCTTAACAAGCAAGCCATTCAGTCCCGAAAGATGGTAACTTGGTGATTGATATCATCATAGGCTACAGTTTTTAAATACTGAATGTAAACCAGAGGGAGTTCTATACCAAACTATCCCCATCACATTAACTAGAAACTAGGAATACAGTTTTAAGAAGAAGAACAACTCTATTGCAAGCAAAGCAAAAAATATTGGTCTCATGGCCAGTCCCAAGAGGTAAATGCAGCAACGCTGCTCCACAAGGCGATGGAATATGAGACCAACCACCGACGGAGGAGCTTCCAGCAGGAAGGACCATCAACATCAATGGGTTTTCTTTGTGACGTTCACTTAGGGATTTACAAACATAACTGGTTTGCCCCAATAAAGTAAGGGAGTTCGGTAACTATCCCCCGTCACAAAAGAAATCTAAGGATCAATTCAAATTTTTTTTAAAAATATACAAGTAAGATGCATAAAAACTAACAATTCATAATTTATAGAACTAACCAATCCTCGTAATCTTCTTGACTCAACAAATCATCCAGGGTATTTTTATTGAGGATCTTAACTATGAATTCAAACCCCAACACAAACACAGTACCTAGCCAAGCAATAATCCGAAGTAGATCAAATAGTTCATCCACATCAAAGTTCAAAGCCAAATTTCATTGTAAAAGGAAAAAAAATGCCAAAGTGGAACATTGAAGAGAGATGTGTAAGAAAATAAGGCCTCAGAATTGCAGAATAACAGCAAGGCTTAACAAGCCATTCAGTCCCGAAAGATGGTTATTTGGTAACTGATATCATCATAGGCATAATTTTTGTAACACCAACTGTCAAACAATATATAAATAATTTAGGATATAAGTCTCATTACCAGTTCAATAAGGCAATTGCAGCAGCACTGCTACACAATTACAAGACTACCCATTGAAAGAGGAGCACCCAAAAGAATGAACCGTCAACATCATTGGGCATTTCCCTATCACATTTACCAAAATAGAATATACAAACATTACCAATTTTCTCTAACAGTAAGCCCCCCAACTACATTAACAAAAAAAAAATTCACAAGTACAGATGTCATTCTTGCCAATGAGATTTTCAAAACAAAGCTTCTAACCAGTAAAGGAAATGCGAGCAAAAAGAATAAATTGAATAACCATAAATCCAATTGAGTATTGCAGTTTTGACATAGAACAATAAACAAATTGAAAAAAAAAAAAAGATTGTTATGTATGTCTCATGGCAAGTCCCAAGAGGTAATGGCAGCAACGCTGCTACACAAGGCAATGGAATATGAGACCAGTCATCAATGGAGGAGCTCCTAAAAGGAAGAACCATCAACATCAATGAGCATTTCTATGTGACGTTTGCTAAGGTAATATACAAACATAACTAGTTTGCTCCAATAAAGCAAGGTAGATCTTCACAGACATACCCCGTCACACATACACAAGAAATTGAAACTAACAATATTATTATTGCCAATAACATAAAACATATATCAACAACATAAAGCAAGACTTAAAATGAGCAATGATGAAAATTGTATGTATGCTTAAAAACAAACCAAAATTCAATATTTATGCAACCACTCCTATTCTCATAATCCAAACCACCAGACTTAAAAGGGTCTGTTTGGATCTTGGAAACTTCAGAGAAAGAAAAGGGAAATGCTCAAAATTGCTTAAAAATGTAAGAAAAGACAGCATTTTTCATTATTTTCTTTCCCTTCCCTCTTTCCGAGATCCTACCAAAGGCTAAAAAATCAAATTTTGATACACTTACAGGGCATTTCATCTAATCGACGGAGAGATTCTCATCAACTGGTCAAGTATGTGATGGACAAGGTAATGAAAGGAATTGAGGGGTTCAGAACTAAGTGCCATTGCTTACTTCCTTAGTTCCTTCCATCAACTTGACAATAAAATGCCCTAAAACGCAGAAGTAATGAACACTAAAACCCTGATAATGGCATCGAAGCAATAGTACCTCTTCTGCGAGGCACTAAAACCCTAACCCTAAAACCCTAGACTCACGAACAACTTGGACAAAAGACATGGGCAAGATGGTTCTTTTATAGCTTCACGCTTTCAATCTGCACCGTTGAATGTATATCTTGCGGCAAGTGCTTATTCACAGTTAGAGAGCAACATCCATAAGAAGATTAGGGTTTGGCGCACGCACACGTACGCACGTGACATTAAGAGTTAGATTCAAATAATGAGAATAACGCATCTCCGGTAGTTAAATGTAAATTTGGTAATCCATAGATGAGAAAATAAGAAAAAATTGTGATGAGGCAGTGAAAATGATTATGTAACGGTCAAGATATGGGTAAATAGAAGGAAAAAAGAATGGTGACATGACAATAAACTGGATTGAATCAATATGAATATCATTTTGGATCATGAATATCAAATTGGATCAATCTATTTTTTTCATATAGATATGGAGCACCAAAAACGCTATCCATATGCAAAAAAATAAAAAATGCATATACCATTGGAGATGGCCTAAGGGTAGGATTTTTTTTCTTGGTATTGCGGTAAAGGGTATCCTGAGCCAACTTGCACGCACTAGACTAAGTCCTTCCCTGGTTCAGTCAAAGGCAAGCCCTCCATGCCAGGATTAGGGAATTCACAAAAAATAAACCTCAGGGACCAACTCCAAGAGGTTGCCAAGATTCGATCATATGATGTCCGGATTGACATGACAGCTCCTCCTAGGAACCACTTGGACAACCCTTGAAATTAGAGTTGGAATTTATGTGAACTGAGCAGGCCTTTCAATTAATTGCGGTGAAGTTGGGCCAAGGTCAGCCCGAGCTCAACCCAAAATGCAAGAGCATTTTGACATCCCTGCTTTTAGGGATGTCAACGGGGTGGGTTTGGGACGGGTTACCCATTTTCCAATTCCATCCCATTTAAGAAAATCACATTCCATTCCCATTCCAAACCGTGACGGATCAGGATTTAAAATCTCATTCCCATCCCAATTAAAAGACCCCATCCCATTACCGTCCCGTTTCATTTACTATTTTCTTTCTACTTTTCTCAATTTTCTCAACAGCTAAACAAATTACAAAATACATCAATGAACATTAAAGATAATTGTTACTTCTAAGAGTAAAATAAATTAAACCCCTTAAGGGGCTTGATTGAAATTTCATTTTATTAAGGAGAAACTTAATTGTAAAATACCTATAAAATAAATACAATAAAAATACATAAACATATATAATCGGGATGGGGCGGGTTTTTAAGCCCTCATCCCAATCCCGTCCCAAACCCTATTTAAGTTACATTTTTCAAAAACCAACCATTGGATCACTGTGATTTTTGGCAGACGTGACATACATGATAGCAGTATCTAATCCAACGGTCAGTTTTTCAAAATTTTCATCACACACACACATTAGAATAGATTGGGTTAAGGACAGATTTTGCTCTTATGACAAATAAAAGAAAAAAAAAAAAGAAGTCATATCCCACTTGCACTACTACATTATAATCACTTTAGACTCAAAGTCAATTTTAAAAGACTGCATTTTGAAATTGGGTGACAAACCATGAAAAATGGGATTTGTTGAGAGGAAACAAAAATGAATAGAAGTCAATAATTGGGGATGAATAAGAATAATAAAAATGATCTCTTATGAAAGATTGATAAAAATCAAGTAAGTTGAAATATATTGCTTTTATTTGTATAGAGACATCATCTATTTTAAATTAAATTTTATTAAATTCTGTTAAGTTGTCATAAGTAAGGATCCAACTTATAACCTTATTCGGTTATTTCTATATTATTATGAATCTCATTAAGATCGAGTAAGGAAAAATAAATAAAAATTTAAGTCCAAACACAAAGCATCAAACATACATGTTCTATAATGAAGAGAAAGTTTGGGGCAACTTTGATTCAATTTTGTGCAATGGCACTGCTGTAGTATTACATAACGGTCCATTTCAGAGGGTTCACAAAGACATATTTTTGGTTCAATTCACTGTTGTGGTCGATTAATTTGCATCCTGTGAATCAAGGGGCTAGGGTCCCATGTCAAACGGGAAAAGGAAAAAAAAAAAATCAAAGAGAATGGGAATGGAAAATTTGCCATATATATAAAAGCATCAAACATGTTCTATAATGCAGCGAAAGTTTGGGGCACAAGTGATTCAATTTTGTGCTTTTGTCACAAGTGATTTGTATTATTACACAAAGGTCCATTTCAAAAGGCTGACAAAGACACATTTTTTACCATAATTATCTTTATCTTTATATTTTTTAAATAATGCCGTTCAAGGAAGTGTGCTTCGTGCTTTTGTCGCTTTCAATTTGCTGATTATGTTGGTTGACGTGCGCCCGAGGATAGGGGGTATCTGATCGTGTGTTTCTTTGAACGTAATGACGCATTCCTGTGATGCAATATATAATGACGCATTCATTACCAAACCCACGTCACATTTTCATATCTATATTTCTTATCTTTATATATTTATTATTTTCATTAAAGTTATATTTATGTTATGATAAAAAAAAATTTAAAAAGAGCCACCAACTATTGGTACATGTTTGTTTTTTTTTTGGTACTAATCTTGATTCACCTTTCTTCAAAATTAAAAAGTCAAAAAAATAAAATAAAAAAACCACCATTTCTTGATATACGTTTCTCCAAAATTAAAAAAAAAAAAATTAAGAAAAATAAAAAATAACAAATCTTGCAATACATTTTTCCTACTATACCTTTCTTAATCTTAGTTGGGATGTAGTGGACCATGAACAAAAAAAAAAAAAAAAAAAAGGAATTACATTATGATTTAATAAATATAAATTATGATTATATGTTATAGTAGATTAGTATAGAATACATTATCTAGTAGGTATCTGATTCCATCGTATCATAAAGAAAGAAATAAGGAATTACATTATGATTTCATAAATATAAATTACGGTAATAGGTTATAGTGGAGTAGTATCACATATTAAAGAATACATGATGAAAGTATTTACATACTTACATTTCCAAAGCGAAGGAGATGTTGGATTCGTGAAAGGAATGGCTGATCGAGTGGTTGAACCTGCCATTAGAGAACATAAGGTAGACTACATACAATCATATATGATCAAATAAAACCTCAAAAGATTAAATGAAGCTCAAATTTTTGTACTCACAAATTCTATGTAATGGAGTTGTTCGATTTTTTCAAATTTTCATTGACCACATGAAGATCAATTTGAGATATGTGTAGAAATTAATATGGAATGAGAGATGAATGTTTCAAGAATTGTTGTTGAAGAAGTTTGAAAGAGAAATAAAAATGTTGTAGATAACTACTGAATATTGGTAACTGCTCACTCTACGTGAGGTTATGTGTAAGACCCCGAAATTTTTTTTTTTATCATATATATATATTTTATCTATTTATATGTGTGATTGTTGTTATTATATTTTAAATATACACTTGGCATTTTGCCATTGGGCAATGAAATGTGCCATGTGGTCATCAATTAAGAAGGGTGCATGAGAATTTATGTACACCCTTGGGTGACATCTAAAATGTGAATGGTGGGTATATATGAATGGTGGATGAATCTAAGAGTGGTAGCTAAATTTGAGAGTGGTAGATAAATTTGAGAATGGAAGATGAGAATGATGGATGAATGTGAGAATGGTGGATAAATTTGAGAATGGAAGATGAGAATGATGGATGAATGTAAGAGTGGTAGATAAATTTGAGAATGGAGGATGAACCATTTCTCTATAAATACCACATTTCAAATGCTAATGAATACACAAGTAGTAGAGAAGAAAGAATTTAGAGAAAGAAAGAGAAAGAAAAGAGTGAGAAGTACTCTTTGAGTTGGCAAGGAGTAAGCACTTGAAGTTCAACACACACACAACCAAGGTAGGGTTCTACTATCTTATATATTTCATGTTGAGTTTGAAAGAAAATAAGGATTTCTTGTCTTCTTTAGAAGTAGAAATCTTGTTTGATAAATTCATGCAAAAATGAATTTGGCTTGAGGTTAAAAAATTAAAGTTCATATACGTTGAATTTTTCAGATTTCAATTCATAACAGTTTTAGTATAGAAATTCTAATTAAATGTAGAAAAATCGTTTTTGAGCAAGGTTTGTTGGAATAGTTTCCTAACTTCTAAATTTGTTTTCAATAAAAATTTTATGAAGAAATGATGTGATTTACTATTTTTCTTTGATTTTAGAAATGGTTGTTACACAGCAGGTAATCACACTGTTTTTGTGTATCAACTTGAATTTAAAATCGGATGATGTTCCACTCATCCTAAAATCTTGAAAATTTATGGAGGTATTCATACGTGCATCTAGTTTCTACCTGTAAAATTTCACATTTTTATTTGAAGAGATGAATTTTTAAAAATTCAAATACTATTGCTGGGTTGAACAAATATATATATTTCCAGCTTTTTGTTTTGAGATGCTAAATAATATTTTAGCATAGGAAAATACTTTTTCCTTGAAGCATTTCGAATTTATGAATAATATTGACAGGAAAATGGTTTTATTTTATGAGATATATATAAATATTATATATATGTCAATGATGTTGATAATTCAATTGAGTGATAATATTGAATTGAAGTATTTCTTTAGATACCTAAGGGTATTTATACAAATTAGTTGAGATATCTGGAAAAAATGGATACTGTGGACTTAAGGTAAACCCCTGAGAATGAATATATTGCTTAGGGAACTGTGTTGAACTATATTCAGTAATGATATATATTACGAATGGTGATGTGATTATCTTGATTCTTTTAAAATCAAGTATAAGATAATAATAAAGATTATAACATGCTGTTATTGTTTATTATGAATAACATAATGTATATGGCGCATGTTATTTATGATGCATAAAATATATGCATGTAATATTTGCCATACTAATTGCAAAATAAATTGGCATATGGCAACGTGGTTGTATTGGAAAGAAAGTGACTGGACTTTTAAGTAAATTCCTTACATCTCCTAGTAACAATGTATTTGTGAAAATAAAACCGTGAGCTTGTTATGTAGACATACGTGTATGGGTATGTATGTTGTGCATACAAGCAAAGCGAGAAATATTGTTATTTGGAGAAGTATGGAGAATTACAAAGGCACAGTTACAGGTAGTGGCTTAAGTTGATTCATATGTATATCATTGATATAACTGTTGAAAAGAAATATATGAGCAGATATACTATGAAATGTATGCATGAAATGTAATACATGAAGTGTTGATATAAGATGTATGCCATATGTATTGCATGAAATAATTGCATCTGGCATGAGACACAGTTACATGTGAGGTATATTGCATAGAAAATCATATGCATTTGTGATAAATTATGTAACTGAAGAATTGAGACACCACCGATGGACAAAAGATCCTGGTAACAGTTAGTGCACTAATATATCACCCTTGCTAAAAACAGTACGTAAACCCTCTTGTCAATGAGTGACAATCGCGGTAGGTCCTAAAAAGGCGGGGACTGGGTGATATACATCCTAAAAAGGCGGGGATGCTGTTGTGGTAAGATGGTTGAGTACCTTAAAAATAAGGTAGCCATCTGTTATGATGAAATGGTAAATCCTAAAAATAAGGTTGCTATTTGAGTACTGATATCCGTTTGGTAAGAAAGACAGGACAGAGAAGATGGCAGACAAAATTGCATGAGCATTGCATTGTATATCTGTCATATGCATAAAGCATGATTATTTTTATAAAAATGAGATGAATATATCCTGCAATATATCAATGAATAAGGATATTATATGTGATGTTTAATTGATGATGAGATTTATTGATGGATTTAAAAATCCTGATGTTTCTTTTAAAAGCATCATGTAATATTTGAGGTTTACGAACCTTACTGAGCAATAGTGGTTTTTGCTCATCCCGTTTATTTTTCCCCCCCACAGGATCAACAAGTCAGTAACTCGGAAGAGAAAATTGGGAAGTTATGAGGATGGATCTGACAGTGTTACTCTCTGTGAATACTCATTTAGAGTTTGAGAATAATTTGAGTACATTACGGGACTGTACTCACATGATATACTAGTACTCATTGTTGTCTTTATATTTTGGAATGTAGTATTTTCCGCACTTTATGTATTTTATAAAACTCTTAAATTTGTATTGGAATTATCCAAAGATGAGTGTTAGATGTTTTATGGTATTGTATCATTTCCGCATAGGGGTTACCCTGTGTGGGGCGTTACATTATGAATTTAATAGAAATAGGAATAACTTCTCTAGACCCACGTGAGTTTTTGAATTCCATAGAAATAGGGATAGGTGGTTACCAATAAAAGGTCATCTATGCCCTAATAGTTATGTTGGCAATAAAGGAGAGTTAGGTTTTTATAGAGGACAATTTGGGAAACAAAATTTGATGACACTTGGGATAACTTCTCAAGACCCACGTGAGTTTTTGAATTCCTTAGAAATAGGGATAGGTGGTTACCAATAAAAGGTCATCTATGCCCTAATAGTTCCCTTTATATATTAGTATAGTTAAGGATTGTGCAGAGAACGTGTTTTTGTTGTGATTAGTTTTGAATAGTAAAAGACACATATATCCCCACAGTATTTGATAGAATCATTAATTCATTTATGGGTACTTTTGGTATAAAAACTTGACCAGGCTAACCAAGCCTTCTGGCTTTATATATATATATATATATATAAGGCAATCAAAGGTGCTAATTACATCATCATATACATTCAACCATAAGCATAATTAGAAAATTAGAAAAATATATATATTAACACTAAAGAGGATGACGATATTAATACTAAAAATGAAAAATAGATATAAAAAGAAGGGGACCAACTGGGAAAGGAAAGGAGAAATTACCAATCAAGCGATAATTTCTCATTCCCTGCATAAAGAAGCCCTGGCCCAAAAATCAAATGAAATAATTTTTGGAATTGCACTGCATGTAAATTCAAAATTAAAAAGAAATACAAAGAAATTCGGTGTAGCACAGCGAATCCAAGGCAAACACCAACTAATGAAAAAGTAAAGGACATAATGGCAATAATAATGGAGAGCCCCGGAAACTGATCCAATTTTGGAATTTGAGAGAAAATGATTTCCACACTATGCCAAACACAATCATATATATAGATTGTCTCTGTTTCATCTTATCCCAAATATCCCATAAATCATGCTGTTCTCTCTCTCTCTCTCTCTCTCTCTCTCTCACAAAATAGCAATCCTCATGCCTATACACACTGAGGAAGTCAGGATTTTGGTTGAAGGGGAATTTTAATTTATTTTAATTTTTTATCCTAATTTAAAAAATTGAAAATAATTTTACTTTAATTCATTTTTTTTAATCGTGTTAGTTTTAGAATTACAAAAAATTATAATTCATTGATATTTTAATAATCTATATTTCAATTCTATTCATTTACAAATTATAATTGCTTTCGACGGGGTCTAATTCTTTGATAGCGTTGTATGATGAGTTCATTATCAACGCCATCAAATATCCACCTCTCAATATGCATAACCAAACTATAATTTATGAATTCAACACTAATTCAAGCCAGGACAGTTTTTTGATAAACTATATATTCTACAAACATGGCCACTTCTAAGCACCCAA
>JAESVK010000203.1:1513571-1586191 GCA_017140935.1 Hamamelis virginiana | reverse complement strand
CTTAGCAACTGAGATTTTGGAAATGCTGGCAGGTTCTAAACTCCAATGGAATTGTTCTTGTTCAGTTCTTTGCACCTTGGTGTGGTCACTGTCAGGTTTTGACACCCAAAAGAGGAGAACAGCATTTCCTTCGAGGATGCCCAATAATAAGCCCTTACACATTCCATATAACCCAACATTAGGCCCTTAAACAATCTAAATAATCTTGTTCTCTTTAATCTCCATACGTAATGAGTTGGGTGGTGGCCTTTGAAGCCACTCATCATGTTTTCAATGACCCTGGTAATCTTACAAAATAGGTTCATTATTCTTGGTGCTTCTAATACCCACACACAAGAAAAAAGTGGACATTCAATTGACTGCATTTCTCCATCTCACTCCAGCAGTTAGAGAGTCTTCTCCCACAGATTGGCCATCTACTACATCTAAATTACCTTGAGCTTCTAAATATTTTTCCTCACATAGCACATATTAATGTAGCATTAAATGAAATCTTTTTAAAAAAAAGTTTTCTTTCAGCATGTTCAGATTAATCAGTACCAGGATGACTTATTCTCTTCACAACCCAATCCAACTCCTTCATGTACTCTTGATTGCTCCTACTGGGTAGTTAAGCCTCTATAGAGTTAGGCAATTATCAAAAGCTTCTTTAAACAACTCAACTTAACAACTTAACTGGGCCAAGCATTGATTCGCCTTAGAAAAGTTTTTCACCTTAAAATATAGAGAAATTAAATTTATCCATTTTGTGATTGCTACTCATTGCTTAACATATTTGTACAAAGTTAGATGGAATCTGTTTACAGTGATGCTTTAGAGGAGAAAATTGATATTTATATAGATGAACCTGCATAAACATACTTTATTCCAAGGTTAGCAGGAGAAACAAATTAATTAAAAGCAATGGCTATCTCCAAGGCTCTTCTAGCTTCTCTCTTCATTTCTCTTGTTGTTCTCCATCTCGTTGAAGCTGTTGAAATGGTAAAGTTTTATTTATTTAAACCATTCATGAAGCATATATTTTGATACTGTTTCTTGATAATTGATTACTAACCTAAAAGATATGTTGCATGTTTCAGAAGAACACGGTTGCATGTTTCAGAAGAACACGGATACTGCAGCAGGAAGTCCTCCCTCCCAGAAAATTGGTAGATTTTTTCATGAACAAGCTACACCAACATGACTACCAACGGCGGAAGATGCAAGTGCCCTTGAAAGTACCCCACCTTAATTTGCTTATGCAGTTATGCTGTCTCTCTTTTATGAATTATGAAGAAGGGTAGTGGAAGTTAAACTAGAATGTATGGTAAATTAAAGAGTTACTTTGTAATGCGAATTAAAATGTGTGGTGTGTGAATATAGAATAAACAGTAATTGTAATGTTTTATTAAATAAAATTTGGTACTTGTTTCGTGAGCACTTTCACAAAGGCAGTGGACGGGACCTCCATTGTTTTAAATTATTTTTTATTTTATTATATGATCGAAAGTTCAAGTTGATAAATTATTATTAAATCAAGATTATATATTATGGAGTAGGAAAATACTGACAAGAGACTAATTCATTTAATTTGCTTGGTTGATTTGCGGTTTTGAAGGCAAAACCACAGCAAACTTTTGGATTAAACAAATGTTTTTAGTATGTTCTAAGTGGACAGCATCAAATATAAATGACCCACATTAAATGAAAAATTGTGCAACCAATCTTAAGAGCTAAAGAACTGAGGGTTGGCTTTGTTGAACTTTAGAAACAATCCCATTTCAAGTTAGCTTTCTATGAACAAGATGGGTGAAAGTAGGATGTTTCAGTAGTACAAGGGTGAGAAAGGAAAAGTTGTGATCACCTATTAGCATAAAATAAATCAACTAGCTTAGTTAGGCATCGAGTTTATAGAAACAAATACTTGGACCTCACAGCTTATTGGGGCAAAATAAAAAAGCACTGCTTTGGCTTAATGCTGAAACAGGGTGAAGAAATCCAAAATCAGTAGTTGAAATAGGGAGAAAACTGAGCTAATTCATAGACCAAACAGCATGAGCGATAAGAGAGGGCAAAACTGATTCAAAATCAGTAGTTTAAATATGCCTACATAATCTCTTTTTGCAACAAAAATACCAATCACTTGTGTTGAGTATATACACAACAAAATGTTAAAAGAGTCTAAAACAGGGTATTAGAAAGCCAATGGCTATTCTAAGTTCTATATTTATACAGGGAAGTGGGATTAAGGTACAGGTTAAGATGGATAGCACTAAGGCAGAAATCTGTACATGAAATAAGAAACATCAGTATTGATCTTTGTAAGGAGTCCAGATCAACTTGCTAACATCGACCTCAAGACCACCTCGGCCAGCAGCTTTCAGATGACGATCCAAGACTTTGGGATCTGTGCAGATGACATGCTTCCCTTTCCTGTACTGAATCAATTCTAGGCTCTGAAGGGTGGCCAAGATATCCTCTGCCTTAATGGCCGTCATGTCACTAAGTTCCTGCATGAAGTACACAATTGATTAAAAAAAAGGTTAAAATAAAGAGATGCACGAGAAAAATAACCACTGAGACCAAAAAAAGACAGATTATTTAATGATGAGAAAACAAAATGGAGGTACTTGAAACAGCTTGAAGCAAACTCATAATGAGAATGGACTTTTGCATAAAATGTTAATGGAAAACAAAATGAGGTCAATTGGACATCCCATAGATAAAATCATTCCGTTATACTTTACATGGCAATTAAAATTATTTCATTTTGTTATTCTTATAACTCAAAATGTGCATTTCATTGTAAATAAGGTTATCAATTTTCAGGATTTCATAACATGGTGTTGATTTAGTCTCCAACCAATAATGGACTTTTGCATATACTGTTATGGAATACAAAATGGATGATAACAACCTCAATGGAACGTCCAAAACCTAAATAAATGACCACCTCTAAAAAGAAAATAGTTGGATCACATAGTCAAACTTCTGTTAATTTGATAAAGATTGAAAAATGCATACCTTAATAGAGATATTACCCTTGTGCTTTTTTAAGATGTCTAAAAGAACCCGGGTCCAGTATCCCGTATAGCTCAACAGCCCTAGGTCAGAAAGAGGTCTTTAAGGTGTTCCAACTTTACCTTCTTTCTTGGAAATTTCATATGCTGCTCCATGTCAAAATTCATTAGCAATTGTTATTCATTTGCTAATAAACAACAAAGGTGAAAAAAAAAAAAAAATGCAATGAGAGAATATAAACATAAAATAGTATATTAGATCTATGATAGATAAGAAGAAGCAAATTTTGAGAGATGGTTTGGTATCCAATATTCAGGAATTTGGTATTGGACATTTGGACCAGGGATGTTCAGCGGGTAATTCCGTTCTACCTATTTATATTCACCCAAGGGTGCCCCTCTGTAAACTGCAGCAGCAAGACCAGAACATAACTGGTGAAAAAACATTATATATCATCCATTAAACACGATTGACATCAAGTTTTTTTTTTTTTTTTTTTTAAAAAAAAAACCCTCCTTCAGTGCATTTGCTGCTAAAATCTCTGCAACTTATAAAGGGATAATAGAAACAATCAAACAAGTCTCATCAAATTTAAAAAAGAAGGGTAAGAGAGAAAACAGGAAGACGAAGAGGAAGGAGTAATTGGTGTCTGAAATCTACTTGCTCGCGTTAGGCCTTGAAAACCAGAATTACCAAAGATGGCACAATTTTATTAAAAATAAATTATATTGTCAACTTATCATCATGCTGCTGCAACAGTGACCAGATACAATTTGAAGTGATAGATGAAACACATGCAAGTGATTAAAAAAAAACCAATTCAGTTGTTCAACTCTTTTGAATGATGATAATGTGATTATTGGTTCAAAAAATGTCCATAAACCTTCCATTAAATTCATTTAATAAAATCAGTTTATGCTATCTCACACATAGGGCCAAAATATGGGAGGTGAAAAACTTCAAAGCGCACACACCCCATTTATAGCTACAGAAATAGGAATGACACAAAGCATACTTGTGTCCCTATCCAACTAAATGATAAAAATCAACTATTTATTACCCGATGTTTGAGGTTTCTAGGAAGCATCATTAAAAGGAGTAATGTCCACAATTGAATCAGGCTGATTGTTATGTTCCAGTCGTCTGGAGTGCTTAAAAGCAACTTCACAAGAATCCTTGTCATCAAAAGGCCTCTTATGTACCATTTTTCCCTGCAAGCCAGAGTTAGGCACATTTGTCAAGAGTAAGATGCAGATTAAGCACCCAATATAATTATTTCGGGCAGCCATGATTTGCATGAGAAGGAAAGGGTAGCAAAACAGTACCCCAGAAACTTAAATAGATAAAAATAGAACTGGAGAAGAGAACATTTTGTTTCCAAGTTGTGCTAAAAAGTTGTTAAAGCAATTAAAGTGATGAGAGCAAACAAAAAGATTGAACCTAAAACTCATCTAGAAGCAATAGACAGTGTATTATTCATGTATGATGACTAATTTGCTAAGTGAAGGAGATCTATTTGGCCTAGTTATGTTTTTGCCATCTACCTGAACTCCAACAAAGCCACTGCAACATCTTTGGTGCCTCAGGAAACCATGCATAAGTAATGGCAGCAATTTATATAAGATGTTCTGTAGATCTCACAGCATGAACCCCTCTGTGCCTCCAGAGGTTTTAAACAGGGAGGTAGTTTCATTTTATAGGAAGAAGAAGTAATTGGTGTCTGATCTCATTTTTACCTATTTCAAGGATCATATCCACTAACCTTGCTTGCTGGTCGCATTGTTTCCTCTGCCATCACGCTCATAAAAACATATAGACAGCTACATCTGGCATAACAAGTTAGATCAATACACTAGAGCACTAGTTAGTAACTTTGTATGGCACGAAATATTTCATAGGTAGGGCTGTATTGTAGCTGAATCATCAAAAGAGATATTACACACATAATATGATTATATTGTCATAACAGAATCACATAACAGCAGCAGCTATTCACTTCATTGCATAAAGTTAGTGACAACATGTTAGTCCAGTACATATATACAAAAAGAGATATTTATATACCATGATCAGTATGTTATACACCCCACCATATAGGCAAAAAAGTGAGTGCGTGTCTATGTTCAGCTTGAGGGAGTCATTCAAGTCAGTTTTCACTATCTAATCTACAATAGCTAATATCATAATAATTATAACATTACTAATTTCCCAAAAAACCACCAGTTGTCCAAAAATAATGTGAAATCTCAACCCTAAGGCATAAGAATTTTAAGCACCATCTGCCTGCATTTGTCCTCTGAAAGTGATAGGAATATGGCACTCAAAAAGCCATCATTGGCTATTTTTTTTCCAGCTTCCAGAATATCATCAAGTGTGAGCCCTTCAATCTTTTGGATTTCATTTGCTATCATTTTCTCATTTGAACTCTCCATAGTCAGTGCAGTACCAATCTTGTCGAAAGACTCAAGACTACCATCAACCAATCGATCAAGAGATGCAGAAACTGACTGCAGCCCACGATTAAAACTTGATTCAGCTGTTTTACGGCGCTTTACAGCTGGCTCGGCGCTAGGGGATGGCTGCGCAGGGACCCCTAAGAACTCAACGCCATCAAATTCATCAGCCTGTGGTGGGACTTCATTTGGATCAGCATCAGGTTCATCTAGTGCCTCTTCCTCAGTAGCCAATGTAGTAGCTCCCTTTCCATTAGCTCGATCCTTAGCAAATATTTCAACAAGTGTATTGTAATGTGGAAATGCCTTGCCAAACAGACCTTTGGCATTAGGGTGGCTCTACAAGAAGGGGACACTAATATAAGTTGTAATGCTAAATTATTGAAAGACTATATTATAATTTGGTAAGCATTATAAATGTTATTACTAAAAAATTGTAACTAATCTAAGTATGAATGGGGTTATTTTATACCTTAGCCCAATCGTCGAAAACAGTCTTCTCACAAACAACAGTTTTCTCAACATCATTCCATGCGAAACCGCTGCCAGTTTGCAACATCTCAAAAATAGCCATAGTTTGTCTCTTCAATATTTTTACTCTTGATTCAATGTGTGGTGTGGCTTTAGCACCACAACTTGGAAGCTTTTCATGCATTAGTTTTTCTAGAACATTCAAATAGCCAGGCTTGAAGCCTGTATCACACTTCCATGTCCCAAGAGTAAACAAATGATGTAGGCTACCCACGAGATGTCCATCCAAGATTGAATTCCATTGATATTTGACAGGACGTGGATGAGGTCCTAATTCATTTGTAGCAGCCATTTTCCCTATAACACCAAACTTATAGGAACGCATTAAATGAAAAATTATAAGCAATGGTTAATAAAGTCCAAAGGGAATTTAAATGCAGTTAAAAACACATGACATAATTAGAACATAATTATAAAGCCAGATATAAAGTTAATACAATCCAAAAGTGAAAAAAAAAAAAAAAAAAGCAGTTAAAAGAACATAACAAGCATAGAACATAATTAGAGTACAGAGTTATAAAGTTAGTACAGTCCAAGGTAATTTCAATTCAATTAAAAGCAAATAAGATGAATTATAACATAACTAGAGTCCCAAATATGAAAGTTAATACATTCCAAAGGTAAAACAAATCAGCTAATGTTTCAAAGTGTCAAGTTCAGATTCAAAGTTCAAAGTGCCCACAAAATCCACAACAAAAACTAAGCATTCCTAGCAGCCCTCCACTCATTAAACATATCCTCTGCCATATTATCCCGAAAAGTTTGCCATGCAGCAGAGACATCAACATACTCCAGGGGGTCTCCATGTGGAGCACAAAAATTTTCTCCTACTGGAATGTCAACTAATGAGTCAGGAGGCATTTCCCTTCCAATATGATTGTGCAACAACACACATGCCATTATAATTCGATTTTGAGTCCTCACAGGAAAGAAGGATGGACTTCGTAGAATGGCCCACCTCTTTTTGAGCAAACCAAAGCACCTTTCTATCACATTTCTAGCACTTGAATGTTTCATGTTAAACAATTCTTGAGAAGTTGTGGGTTGGTGGCCTGTCCTCCAATCGTTTAGGTGGTAACGTTGGCCTCTATAAGGGGCGAGAAATCCCTCACCATTGGGATAACCGGCATCAACAAGATAATAATAACCTAATTCCACATAATATGATTAAATTAGAAATTAAGTTAAGCCAAAATGGTGTATGTGTTATGTAATTCCATAAAAAAACCTAACAATGAAATGCATACCGCGAGGGACCTTTAGTCCATGTCGCCTACTAACAGCATCCCTTAACACGCGAGAGTCAGCAGCAGATCCTTCCCAACCAGGTAGAACAAAAATGAATTGCATGTCTTGGGAGCAAACCCCGAGGACGTTAGTTGCAATGTCATTTTTCCTTGTTCGATACCTTGGTTTGTCAACCTCAGGCACATTGAGCCTAATATAAGTCCCTTCTAATGCTCCCAAACAGTTCTAAAATGAAAAGTAAAATATATATATATATATATATATATATATATATATATATATATATATATATATAAGTAAGAATTAAAAACCTACATTAGTATATCACAAGTGTGGGAGGTTGCAATGTATACCTTGAACCATTTCCAACGAGAATCTGTGGAGTTCTCCACCACTGCTTCTGGTTTTTTAAGTAGATGGCTTTGTAATCTGATCATGCCCTTCAAAACTATGTTGAAATGTCTACTAATGGTCTCACCAGAACGCATGAATCTATTTATGACAACCCTATTTTTAACATGATGTGCTAGAATGTGCACGAAAATAGCAGTCATCTCCTCAACAGAGACGTGCTTTGTGTTATTTAATTTGCCAAATGTGCGAAGCATGTGACACAATTTAGCAAATGCAGCCCTATCCATTCTTAGTTGGCTGATGCACGTTGTGTCATCGTGAAAAATCAGATTGTGCAAATGAATTTGTCGAGTTATGGGTGAGAAGTACGACCTAGACTTCAAAATATGAAATCTATAGTGTCTTTCAAGCTGAAAGTATATGTAAATATGTATTAAAATGAGGATATTAAGTCGACTTCTCATCATTTGAAGAATGCAATAGAGTCTTGTCTTCTTTGACAACCTAAGTCTTGCCATGTCTGCCAATCATACGTAAGAATTAAAATAAAAAATGTATGCCAATAATCAACATAATATGATGTGAAAATGGTGCACCAAATAATGAATAATGCAAATATTCAGGAATGAAAGTTTGTTTACAAATTATATATATATATATATAGGGATCAAAGGCATTGACAATGAAAATTCACATTACAAGACAATATATTTGTCATATTAAATTGATTATGAAGTTTGAAATAAACTAAGAATATAAATAGAAAGATTAAATTAGGAATAGCATGGTTAATCCAAATATTCATTACAAAATGAATGAAAGCGTATCATAGGCATATTGAGCAGATAAATGACTATAGGCATGCTTTAGTTAGGTCTATTGTAGCTGAAGCACCAATCTATCATGACACAATTCCAGCTCGTGGGAAGCATAATATAAGCACAACTGCACAAGTTTCAGCAGATAAGTTTATCCCAAATCCTTATTTTTTGTTGGACTATGCTTCTGGGATCCTAAATTTTACTTCATCAACTACCTTACAAGGGAAAGTTATTGTTATTAAATTTTTCAAGCTGAAGGCAACCACTTTTAGCACCTGTGACATCTCTGTCTTCATCAATGCAAAGAGTGTCGAATCTCAGTGCCATTCTAAAGTCCAGTTTTGATACTCTATTTGATTAAAATCAATAGAATTATGTATTAATTCCTCTGTAAGCATTGATAATTTATTCATTTGATTATTAATGTGTAATAAGGAAAATTGTTGCATTGTCTTTACCAACAAGTTATAGTAGTGAATAATAAAAACGTAGTGTTACTTTTCAAATTCAACAATCGGGACAAATTTTTACAGAGATTTTAAACTCAGGACACTAACTAGATGCATCAATAGCAGCAAGATTGCTTGAAGTTATTATACACATGAACATCATTTGGAAACTTATACAGAAGTTTAAGGCAAACCCATGTTAATGCAAACTACCAAAGTACCCATTTCCAAGCCCCAACTCAATCTAGCCCTGGCAGCAGGTTAAATTTTTTTCCAGCAAGCAAATTATCCAAGTTTTGAGGTTCAATTAATTTGTCCTGGATGGATCAACATGGCCTAAATGTGTCACACGTGTACTAAATCGCGCCGAAGTTACAGAAGAATCTGGAGAGGCAGAGA
Organism: Hamamelis virginiana; assembly: GCA_017140935.1. Taxonomy (NCBI): domain Eukaryota; kingdom Viridiplantae; phylum Streptophyta; class Magnoliopsida; order Saxifragales; family Hamamelidaceae; genus Hamamelis; species Hamamelis virginiana. The sequence goes on along the minus strand of JAESVK010000203.1, from coordinate 1,576,936 downwards.
TTAATCGTATATGTGTGTAAACTATCACCAGGTATATGGTGGGTGAACATTGAAAACTAAGGACAATACAATTCAATGTTATCCAAGATCTAAATCCATGTTTTTTGCCGATATAATGTTGTTCTGTCAGGAACAGCTAGCCTAGCAAACAGAGTAACAACCTTTTTTTAAATGTTATTTCTAGCCTAGCCAGTAACCTAGACACAAGGGGTGAGCCCCATGAATATTATAGATCCTGCATAAAGTGATGATCAAGCTACTAAAGGCTGTTCCAAACAATGAGAAATTGAGAATGTATGAAATATTTATTGCTCATGCTGCTGAGATATTTGTTGGTGTTCCAAAAACAAGGGAAATTTATGAGCAAGCAATACAAGCTGGTCTTCCAGACGAAGATGTGAAGACCATGTTGGATTGAAGTATGCTGAGCTAGAGAAGAGCTTGGGAGAAATTGATCGTGCTCGTGGAATATACACATACGCAGCTCAGTTGGCTAATCCACGGTCTGATGCTGATTTCTGGAACAAATGGCATGAGTTTGAGGTGCAACATGGAAATGAAGACACTTTCCGAGAAATGCTTCGTATAAAACGAAGTATTACTGCGAGCTACCACCAGACACACTTTATATATATATATATAAACACACACACACACATCAAAACAAAGAAAACATGTATCTGAGGCATTTCATCAAACACATGGTATTTAACATATGCAGATCCGTGTATTCCATAAGCAAATCATCAGAAAAACCACAAAAACCAAAAATTTAGAAAAAAAATAAATACAACAAATCAATCGGCACTGGGGTTTTGAAAAAAACAAAAACCTGATGCAATGTTGGGAGCAGATTATGCTTCAATCGAACACCGAAATGGGTTTCTACAGCGGGAGATGTTCGATCGTCAGCGGCACAAGGTGGTTTGCGGCTAGGGTTTATGCTCTTGCTGGCTGTGGGTAGATCGAATGCTCGATGAAGGGGTCTTGTATATGTGGGATAGAGATGGAAATCAAATTCGTTGCCTGCAAAACGAAGGGTACGCTCGTCAATATAGATTATTGTAATTGCCTTCCCGGGGTGCCAAACCCCCCAACCCACCAGCTCCAACAGGTTACACATTCCCCCCACCAGCCGTCTCCCTCAACCCAGCGCCCTCTGTAGCAGACCCCAAACCCACCTCCCCCAAACAAAGGTTTGGGGTGCGAAACGACAAACCCGCGTGGAAGACCCCCAACCAAACACAACCATAGGGTTTTCAAAAAAAATTTCAAACCCGCCTCTAACCCTATTAGGATGACCCCAAACCCTTCCCAATAGGGGCGGGACGGGGCGGGTACCCGGATGAACCCGCAAAATTGACATCCCTACCTGCTATATGCACTGACCCTTTTACTATTTTCAACCTCATCACCTCACATGCCACTTGATGCATCTAGGTTGACACAATTTCATATGATAACTGATATAATATATCATGTAATAGAGGGTGAATGATAAATGATTTTAGTCATAGACTTCTGCATTTCATGCCCTACTATAGAGTTTATTCACCAAATAAGGTTCTGCATTCCAAACAGCTTTCGATACGGGCATATGGCAATCGGAACATGCTCGGTGAAAAATTCCTCAAAAAAGGGAACAAATCAACAAAGCATCCTATTACTTGGAAAATAATTTAATCTTGTCATTGAAATACAAAATCCGTGTATCTGGAAATATACTGCTTAATCTGTAATAGCCAGAATTGCAGAAAAAGAAATTTGAATACTACTGCTTGGATTTCAATGAAATTCTTTACTAGAAGCTGAAGTAAATATGTAGTTCCTGCAAATGTAAATTTTAGGAGATGGCTTCTATTGCAACTCTTGAGATGAACCCTTCAAATTTTGCAGAAGCACCTATCTCCCCATCTCATAACCTGACAGCCGATACCAATATACCATTATTACTTGGAGAAAACAGGCTACACCCGCATGCTACGCCAAATGAGAGCAGCAAAAAGGCCTGCAGTTTCAGCTTGAATAGGAGAAAAGGCCATGGAAGAAAGAAAGCCTCCAATCTTAGCCTGATGCATGTCACAAACAGCAAAGCTTGATCCCACCCACAACCTTGCTTGATTCCATGACCCGTCAAAAAAGATGAAGATGTCAGCCTCAAGGGTGTTTGTGCGAAGAGAGGAGCAATCTCAACATATCAAGTAAATGATCTGCATCAGTTCCTTTACTAGAATGGGAACTAGTTCATCCCTTTGCTCTCCAAACAGCGATAAGATACCCAGTTGAAGAGAAGTCATTGATAAGGATAATTGTCACTTTGAAATCATGGAAGTTAATAGCTGAGCCAATCAATATTATCTAGGGGCTGCAGGCTGGTGCTCCTAATTGGAAAGAGGGGAACCAAGACACACCTGCTGCACTAGAAAAATACTTTTCGTTTTGAAATTAATTGGAGTTTGTATGGTACCTTTACATTCCACAACTACTCCCAAACGTTAGGACATTCCTCCAGCAAAGTTGCTCTGGTTGAGTTTGATAATCTGCACAAGCCAGCAGAGAATAAGCCAACAGACAGTAAAGTTTCAAGATTCTATGAAATGCCAGACCACAATAGTCTTTCATGCCAAACAATAATCTGCTTAATAAAGAATCAAGTTAGGTGATTAGACTCCATACTTTCTTAGTCAAGGTAGCTCATAGTCCCTACTATTACTACTGCCCCCAACCCAGGGGGGGCAAATATAATGTCTCATCTCTGCATGGAACAACTTTTTCCCCGCAGCATGAGGAAGAAAAAACTACATAACATAACGAGGAAAATGATTCCAGATTAGATCACCAGTAGGCCATAGGGAATAAATACAGGCCACTCATTGAATTGGGCCTCTTTTTAATCGGACCAGTTTTCAAAGTTCCCAATACCATATTCCTCTTTAGTAAAATGATTTGAAACGCAAAAAGTTATACAAGAAAGGGCCCTGTCTGCCTTTTCCGCATGTGTCAAAACGAGAAAGCAGGAAACCTATTTCGGTTGTCATGGGTGATATAATGATTATCTTTTAGGAAGCATCAGAAAGGTCAATGCTTTCTATGAACCAGGGTTGCTGAGCGACCATTTATCATATGAACTATATGTTATATTGCATTAATGCCAAGTTGGAACTATGAAGCATGAACTACAAATTTTGAAAAGACAGTGAAGTAACAGTAAGACAAGCATATGCAAATTACCTCAAGTTAGGTGCTTGATAATTTTTCCTTAAACACGTGCATCATAAGGAGTTGTCTTCTGCTTTCATCTGACTTCCGTAATACAGATGAGCTGATTCAAACAAATTAGCCAGCTGGCTCTCCAGTTTTCTACTAGGCATAGGTTAAAGGATGAACAGTATAAAATAATCCAACTGCAGATGATGACACAAAACTCTCTGGTATGCCTATTTCCCCCATAGAAAATTGGACTTGAATCACCTTCATAACCACCTCCAATCATCATCAGCTAATTTCTTTGAGAATATACGTTCCCATTTGAACAAATTCCAGTGATGTGGATTTGTCTGGATAAATGACCCACAGCTAAAACTGAATGCCAGAGCAACTCTTTGTAAAGCTTAATGAACTCAAAAGGTCAAAAAATTGCAATTTTTCGAGAGCGGGATCTTCCCTTTCAAATTCTAAAGCTCAGCTCTGGAGAAGGTCTAAATATCTTGGACACCCTCTTTAACAAAATTCCTTACCAATATATACCATGTCACATCATTAGGTATGAACCCATTGTCCACACCTCTACTTAGAAGTAAATAGGCATCATCATACATGGCCTCTTTGCAATGACAACTAATCAAAGTGTTATAAGTGATAGCATCAGGACAAATTCCTTCAGCTTGTAATTTGTCAAAGAGATTCAGAGCCTCTCGAACACGTCCCATCTTGCATAAACCATTTATCATGCTGTTATAGGTGACTATGTCTGGTGTTAAACCTCTATGAATCACATCCCGCAGAAACTCAAGTGCATTTTGTACTTTCCCGAATCTACAGAGGCCATTGATCAAAATATTGCATGAAATACAACTGGGACTGAGTCCCTTCCTCATCATTTCTTCAAACAATCCCAATCCCTTCTCAACAGCCCCAGCATTGCAGAGTGCCTTTATTAGGCCATTATAAGTGATGTTGTCAAGGGAGCATCCTCTGAACAACATATCATTTACAAGCTTAAACGCTTCTGGAATTGCACCTCTCCTCAGAAAAGCATGAATCAATGTGTTGTAAGTTACGGTGTTGGCAATAACACCCTCCAAAAGCATATCTCTGTATATTCCCAACGCTTCTTCCATCCGATCAACCTTGCACAGCCCAAATATTAGAGAATTGAATGTGAATATATCGGGCTTACATCCTTTGCTTGACATGTCAGCAAACATTTCCAGAGCTTCATGGACCTTCCCATCCTTGCATAGAGCACATATCAGGCAATTGTATCCCACTGTATTTAGATGGAGTCCCATAGCTGTCATCTCATCCAAAACATCCCGAGCTTCCTTCAGTTGGCCTTTCTTGCAAAACCCATCAATCAAAATTGTGTAAGTGATCACATTAGGTTCACAACCCTTAATTTTCATCTCATTTACCATTTCACGAGCAGAACCCAAACACCCCTTCTTGCAAAGACCATGGATGAGTATGTTATACGTAAAAACATCAGGGTCACAGCCAACATTTAACATGATATCATGCATGACAGCCTTGGCTTCATCAACCAGCCCCTGCCTCACGTAACCATTAATCAAGGTATTAAACAATACAACATTTGGTCCGGGTACTTTGTCCAACAATGCCCTTGCTTCATAAACTTGCCCCATTCTACACAACCCATGCATCAAAACTCCATAAGTTACAGCATTGGGGGTGAAACCCCGGAGAAGCATCCGGTCAAACAATTTTGCTGCTTCATGTATCCGATTGAGCTTGCAGAGGCCATGGATAACATCATTAAAGGTATTGATGTCAGGCATGCAACCCATAAGAAACATTTCCTCCAAAAGTTTCAAAGCTTCATTCACCCTATTAACCTTGGACAATGCATGTATTAGAGTCTGGTAAACTACTGAATTCGGCACACACCCATGTTTCGTCATGTCCCTAAGGAGCGAACACGCAGAATCCAACTCATTAACCAAACAAAGCGCCTTCATTACCACACCAAAAGTGTAAACAGTAGGAGAAATACCCTTACTCAACATTTCATAAAACACATTAGGGGCAACTTTAGGACAATTTCCAGTCACCAGTATATCCAACACAACATTATAAGATTTAAATGTAGGTTCACACGAATAAACACTCTTCATATCCAAGAGCAACCTAGTCGCTTGCCCAGGCAAATCAGCTCTTCCATAATATTTCATAATCAATATAAAAAGGGACTCTCTAAAAACAATCCCTTCTTCTTTCATCTGCAACAACAATCTATCTATAACCTTAAACTCCCCAGCAGCCCCAAGCTTATCAATTAGCACATAGTATACATCAAAAGAATGGCAATAACTCTTCTGGGCACCTGCCCATTCGAATATCTCCATCGACGTGGGCACGTCGAGTGGCAGCACAAGCAATTTACAAAGCTGATACGGGGTAATTCGATTGAGCGACTTTCGAAGCTCTTCAAGATCGAAAGGCTTGAGCAACCTCTCCCATTCAGTCTCAGACTCAGATGCATTGTTATTCAAGATAATAGTATCATCACCACAATCTCTATTACCCCCAAAAGTGCAGAGTGAAAAACAAGGGGGTTTTAACAAAGATTGAAATTTTTTCCTCGCATGAAGTGCAAGTTTTGATCTTTTTAGCATTACTTTAAATGGGAAGCTCAAAAGTTTCAGAAACTAACCGAATGATGTGATATTTGAAGGACCTGTGAACCAAAACGGCCATGACCCGTTTTCAAATTTGGGCTGTCTCAGAAGTTTCAGAAACTAACCAAATGATTTGAGATTTGAATGACCTGAGAACCAAAACGGCCATGACCCGTCTTCAAATTTGGGATGTATTGAATATTGATGGGTTTGAGCCGTTGTGGGATTATTTGAGCTGCAACCAGACAAGGGTTTGAGTTTCTGGGAAGAAGCAAAAGGGAATATAGAGAGATAGTGATGATACAACCACTAACAATGGAACCGAGCTTGATTGAGAAGAAGTATTGCACATCTCATGAGAAGAAATTGAAATGGTTTGAATGATATGAAAAATAGGAAGAAAAAATTTTAAACTGTTGGGATATGCTGAGAAGGAACAATCTGGAGAGAAATTTACAGGGGTGTTTTGCTTCTGGGCTACCCTCTCCACTCTCTCCTTAACGCACCGTTTTCGCCAAGAAGCCTCAAAGTTGAGACTAGGTTTAAAGGATTAATTATAATTTATATGCTGTTAAAGATATAAATCATCTGCCAAAAAAATGTATAAATCCATCTTGATCGTTTAAAAGGAGTTAATATCTTCATCATATTTGGTATTATAAAATCAAATTTAAAAAATTCATGAAGTGCCTTGATTTTAATTTTTACGCCCATTTGTAACAATGATTACTAGCTTATTGAATTTTTGCCTAGTAAAGATTGATCTGTTCATTAAATTATATGCAGCGTACAATAATGAAAAAGTTCCAAACAATTCAATTCACACAGAACGACCAAACATTTCGTTAAAAAATTCAAAAATTATACTAAAACATTGTCATTTTAGCATCCATCCAAAACAACTCAAAGGTCTTGGAAACTTTGAAAATTAGATATGCTCAATTCTAGTCTCTTTCTGATATATGGTTTTTATATAAACCAATTTACAGTTGATTTGAAAAAAAACTGTATTTAGCCTTATTTTCTGGACAGGGTTGAACTGATTTGCAGAAAAAAGGCACTTACCAAACACTACTGAATAAAAACCAGATTGGATTATCCTCAGCTAGCCAAATTTTTAAGTTTGCCAAACAGTCCTACTTGAGTCAAATCTGTATACAAGAGAAAGAGCAAACACATTGTACTTTTGCTCTTTCACAAGGATCCATGAAAGACCTTCACGAGAAAGACGACAAGGAGACAGCAAAAGCGACAATCTATGTAGCACTACTCTATATATTTCAAAAGAATGCTATATTAAACGATGTCGTGTTATTTAAAGATCCACAGAGGAACCCTTGTGAAAGAGCAGAAGTAACAGTATGTGCACTATTCCATAGAGAAACCTCATATTTCTCATAACAATGCCACATTGTACTTCGTGAAGAGACCTTGTGAGATAGGCGACTAGGGGGAATAGTTACAAGTATGTGTTGTACTTTTCCATATTTTTCGGAAGAATGCCATACTATACATTGTCGCAGGTAAAAAAAAATACATGTATTTGTTATCTAGATTCACTGCTTTCTGGCTTCATCTTTCCCCCAAGTATGCATATTGATAGAAATTGGAGTGCATCAGTAACAAAATTTTTCTACATTCTTGATAGTAGTACAAGTGATAATAGAACACTTGAAACCAGTGAAATTTGGCATTAACATGCTGTGCAAACTACAAACCTAGATTGCACAACATATTGAGCAAATGATCGAATTCGGAGGAGGCATATAAATCCTACTAAAAACAGAAATGGAGCTATGTACATGAGCCACACTGAACATTCCGAGTTTCCAAGACAGTTCTTGCAGCTTCTATGACTACTTGTCCACTGATATAGTGCTGCCGACACACAGGCATGTAGACATCAGCCCCAGCTATCAGTTCTGTTTGTGTCTCCTCCGTCTTCCTTAAGGTAAAGAAAGCACGTTTTCCACAGAGTTCGCATCGAGCATTTAGTTTAGTTACAGAATCAGCAAGGGGAATTATATCAAGCACAGAACCAAAGCTCCTTCTGCCAACAATATTTGGTTTCACCATCATTAGGGCCTTAGGGGTTTGATAGAATTTTCAAGCAATTAACTACGGGACGCCATAAAAATAACAATTTAGTCAATTAATAAGCAAGATTTTCTAGCGTAAAATGCAAGTCACGAGAATAAGGCCTGTTAAAAATGGACATAAGTTGAAATGGTACCTCAAATAATCACCATCCAGGCCAGCAACGATTACTGTTTTGCCATCATGGTCAGCAGCGTTACGGCAGAAATCATAAAGGTCTTCAAAGAATTGAGCTTCATCAATACCAATCACATCTACCTGTCACCATGTGAGAGTCATGAAAAAATATCGTAGAACATGCATGCTGCAAACTGAGAATCCATACAAGAATAGATTTTTCCAAAATAGCATAGCAACTACATTTTTCATTCAAAAATTAGGAACTTTCCAGCTCTTCTTCAAAACTAATGATATATTGGATGCAGACAGAATACTACAACTAATTTGCATACAGATCAGTGTAGCAATTCAATATTCATAAATGAATATATAAAAAAGCGGACCTCCTTATATTACACATCAATAAATTTTTGCACTAAGATACCTTATCATAAGCATCAGGGCCAAACTTTTGTCTAAATGATGACAAATCTGCCAGTGCCCAACACGGCAATTTCACCCCATCATGTGTCACAATGGAATCCAGCCCATATCTCGTATCCTTGTTTGATTTTATAATTACTACATTCCTGCATAGCATCAACAAACAAAAAGAAAAAAACTTTAATAGAAAAAATAGTTCCAATGTTCTGTTATACTTAAGTTTCCAATTTGACTTTATAATGCAATAATTCCAATCAACAAAACCTAAATATTTGGTTCCCTCTATTGGCATAAAGAAGTTGTGCAAAATGGTTAAAATCCAAATTCTAGACAATAAGTAGGATACATGCAAATAAAAAGCTCAGGTTCTGGCATGAAAAGAACATTTTCTGCCAAAAATTAAGACTAGATTAACAGCAGGCTTGAATTCAGACCTAAGAATTTCCTAAAATGACTTTTACTGGGAAAAAAAAGAAAAAAAAAGTGATTCCAATCGTAAGTAAGGCCCCTCAATGGAATTCAAGGAAATTAAGGATTTGTGGTTGGATGTTAGATGTAAGGATTCTCAGATGGATAAAATTAGAATTGAAGTGGTAGGATATTGCAAAGAATGGCCTGATATGTTTGGAAAGAGAAGGGAATAGGAGTAGTTTTGGGAGAGAGAAGGGAAGATTGAGAAAGTTAAGGAGAAAAGTGATTACATCCTTTTAATCAATAACATGTAATTTGATCATGTGTCTGATTCAGTTCGACAGATTTAAATCTAGGAAGGAAAGGAGAAGATCTCAGGATTTTGCTCCATATATTGTCCAAGATTTGTATTAGACACAAATCATAAACCATCACACACAGCTGATTCTTATGGATACAAAGATCAATGCACATTCTTCAAGCTTCAATTTGCAGCAGCCATCCATTTGATGGACCACAATATAAAATTCGACATCTCAAAGATACTGACAATCCATTAACACCCCTCCTATGGATGAACACAAATTGTAACAATTACATTTAAGTCATGAATTCACATTGGCTGAATAAGCAGTATCTAAATAAGCCAGGAAAACACGTACGGAGATCTGGTTGCCTGGGAGCATTCTTTCTCGAAACATTTCAGAGCTCATCCAGCTAGAAAACAGTGAGACTTTTCCTTTGCTGAATACTTCCCTCAAGCATGTGTTGCATACTCGCATTCCCAAGAGAATCACACAAAGCAGCAGATATACTGGATAAGACAAAATCGTTGTGGAGAAGGTTGTGAATGCTTTGAACTTCTCTTTCTCAACACTATTTTATAGCGAGCCCAAACGACTTTTCAACTTTCTGTTGTCACACAAAAGATTTAAGAAACTCTCCAACCAAACAACTCGGAGATGCATATAGCCAACTATTCGGCAACATCTAAATCGCAATGTTTACCCTCTGTTAGTCAAGAACCTAAACTTTAGGATTTAGGAATTACAAACAAAATATCTGTAAGTTTTCTATATACGGAGGTTCGTAAGTAGGTATCTACACAAAATTCTTTTTCGCTTCGCATATAAACAAACTTTTCCAGCCCCAACAAATGTAAGTGAGATGATAATTGTGATCATCTCATCAGGTAATTTTTTCTCATATAAGATATTCCAAGAAAATTGGTATGCCTTATATAGTAATGGGTATATGACGTTTTATATATTTCCACACAACACTAGCATTGAAATTTAAGGTTTTAAGCTTTTGAATCTCTCGAGTACCCTGCTTCTTTGCAAGATACGACACAAAAAGAAATGCAGAGGCTATGAGTTCCTTTCAACCACTAAAATTAGTAGCCACTTAAATCAGGAACATAGCCAGCATCGTTTAAGATGCAATTCATTTCTTTGATCATCTCATATATTTGCTCAGTCTGTTTGTGAGTATTGCCTCCCATAAAGAAGAAGTGGACCTCCTGTTGAACCTGAATCCTGCTATAACCAGGTTCTTTTTTCATCCCTGATTCCCTCATCACCCCCCTGACCTCCGCAACATTTTCCCACAACCCAAAACTGGCAAAAGCATTAGACAAGACAACATACTTTCCAGCATTTTCAGGTTCCAACTCAAAGTATTTCCTAGCTGCAAGCTCTGCCAGGTCTATGTTTCCATGAATCCTACAAGCCCCAAGCAAAGCACCCCATATCACTGAGTGTTCCTCACATGATGAATTCAGAACAAACTCATAAGCCTCTTGTAACCTCCCAGCACGCCCTAAAAGATCAACCATGGCTGCATAATGTTTCCCTCTTGGCTTAATTCCATAATCTCTAGTCATTGATGAGAAATATTCCCAACCTTGACTCACCAAACCTCCATGGCTACAGGCAGAAAGAACTGAAAGAAAGGTAACATAGTTTGGATTGACACCTTCACTGATCATCCTATGAAAGAATTCCAAAACCTCTACAACTCTTCCATGCAGACCATACCCAGATATCAAAGCAGTCCATGTAATAACATTCCTATGTAAAGATTTATCAAATACCTGGTGTCCATCGTAGGGACTACTACATTTGAAGTACATATCTATTAGTGCACTATTAACTACAACATTTTCCCCAATTTGGCTCTTTATCATCACACCATGGGCTTGCTTTCCCTGCTCCAGTATAGCAGACATGGCACAGGCTCTGAAGACCGATGCAAAAGTGTATTGGTCTGGTGTAACACCACTTTGTCGCATCTTGTAATAAAGACTCAAACCCACTTCTTCAAGACCCTTTTGCACATACCCTGAGATCATTGCATTCCATGAAACCAGGCTTTTCATCAGCAATTTATCGAGCAGAATGTAGGCAGTTTCTAGATCCCCTGCTTTTGCATACAGTATCAACAACTTGGTCTTCAGATATTCATTGGGAATGTATCCAACAATAACCATTTGCGTGTGGATTCTTCTCCCTTTTTTAAATTCTTTCCTTTGTATGCATTCTTGCAGTAGAAGAGCATAGGTCCCCGGGTCCACTTGCAATCCCGTACGGCACAATAACCCAACTGCTTCTGTCACTCTACCCGAAAAACAAAGACCCTTTAATGTTTTATCCAATCGGAGGAATTTTAAAAGGGATCCAACCTGAAAACTGGGAATATCTCTACGGTGATAATCACATTCCATCAAAGGGAACAGAAACATTAGGAAAATCTAGGCTGCTAAAGAAACTAAATCAAGAAAAAACCACCAATTTTGAAAATGAAAAATCGAGACAGTTGGATATAAACACAAGATTACATTCATATAGAAAATTTCCCAACAGACCAGTCACAGTCACAGGAGATAATAAAACTTTTGTCATTAAAATACCTCATCATGAGCAATGGGTCCAAAATTTTGTCCAACTGATGACATATGAGTCAATGCCCAAGATAGCTATATTTTCTCATCATGTGGGACAATGGGATCCAATCCACACCTTGTCCAGCCATTTGGCTCATATTTGAGTTTAAAATGGATATACTTGCAAAATTGTCCAATAATGCCTTGTTAGAATTCAAATTCCAATCCGGTTATATACCTACCCGATTCCAATCAAACATACAGCGTATGAATATATGAGCCCTAATTATCATAAACAAGCATTGCAAGACAGCTCAAACACTAATTTCTACACCGATTAAACAGAACACAGAAATATATGTGCATGGATATATGTATATGTGTGTATATATCTTCAACCTTAGAGCTAGGGCAACACATGGAGTACTTTCTGCCTAAATACAACAAGTAACAGAAAATAAAAGCAGAAAATAACCAAAACCTGCCATTGCTGCTTTCGGATTGAATCCGGCGAAGAAGAGTGGTGGTTTTTCCGGCGAACATTGGGCCGACGATCACATGAATCTCACCGGACAAAGACTGAGGCGTCTCCGTTCGCGAACTGTGATTCTGAGTGGAGGTTGAAGAAATTGAGGATCTGAATGAAAACATTGTGGGTTTCAGGTGGAGAAAATTAGGGTTTTGGCGAGCTGGGAAGTTGCAGAAAATCGATTTAGAAGCTTGAAAATAAAGGGGAAAAGGTGTGGTTTTGGAGAGATGAGGATAAAAGGGTGTGAATGTTGGGGACATGAGTGTTTTCATCCTTGACATATACAACATGTATATTTTTTAGAGAGAGAGTCTGGTGACTGTTTGGCTAGGAGGAAAATTGAGAGAGGGAGAGAGAGAGATCGGTGTGGTGACTTGTTTTGAGGGTTTTTCTTGGAGGGAAAGCTAGAAAGAGAGGGTGGCGCGAATTAGTGTGCGCCTCCGTTAACTTGAGCTCCAATTGAAATAATCATGTAGATTACAGTGTAGACTTGTTGTCTGTACATGCGAGAATTTCAAATCTGGACCGTCCATGTCTTTTGAATCACTCATCATGTGTAGGCCCCATTGAACAGTAGGCCTACATTGACTTTCGATTTCCCAATTTATTTCACGTGTAAAATACCAATGGATTATCCTCAAAATTGTCCTTTTTTGACAGGAACTATTTTGCTGTATTTTTAAATAAAAAATAAAAGAAAATCATTGTGGCTGAAAATGAGAAAAAGTATTTCTAAGTGGCAGTAGTCACATATTTGTAGAGTTGACATGAGGCCCTCTAACAATTAAGTTGGTTTAGAAAGTGATTTAAGATCCAAATAATGTATGGGAAGCTCAGATAACCTGTTAGGATATACAATTTTTTTTTTTTTGTGAAAATGCTATTAAGCCCGTCCAAAACTTCTGTATTTATTTCCGTCATGTGGCAACATTGCGTGGCAGTACCGTTGTTAGTAGGCGTCACATAAAGAGAGAGTGTCATTCAAAGCTTCATGACCAGATCTGCTAATCTAGAGTTCTCATCTTTACTGTCGGAGGAGAGAGATAGAGAGAGAGACTCTCTCTCACGCTGTTTCTTCTTCTTCTTCACAAAAAGAGAGAGAGAGAAAAAAAAAAAAAGCAAGAAAGGGAAGAGAAACCAGATCTGCTAATCTGCTAGAGTTCCAATTTTTTATGGTACAATCGTTACAAGGTTGTCGATCATTCAAGTTAACCCAATAGTGAATGAGATTTATTGTTGAGGTTGGATAACAAATAAGACTATGAGTTCAAGTACCAAATTCAATTGGGCGTTTAGCAAATTTAAGAACTTGGCCAATTGAGGATAAGTCTATCTGATTTTTATTAAGTACTGTTTGGTAAGTGCATTTTTTCTGTAGATAAGTTCAATCATGTCCAAAAAATTAGGCATAAACACAATTTTTTCAAATCACTTGTAAATTGGTTTACTAAAAACCATATAACATAAAGAGATCAGAACTGGCAAGACCCAGTTTCCGAAGTTCCCAAACAGGCCCCGATATTTCTCAATTGTCTAACATTTGCAATTCATCTATCTTTAATTTCATTTTGTTGATGTAACAATAGACAGTAATATCGTGAAGGAAAAAAAATTATATTTGAAAAGTGTTGTTATGTGTTTCTTCATTTAAGTCCTCACTTACATCCTTATGGGTTTTATAAGATTACGAGTAGTACTAAATGAAATACCACTAACATTTTTAATATCACAGAATATGACTGCGTGATGGACATTTTTTGCAGCGTTGCTATTAAACCTATAAGTAAAGAGGAAAGTCTCGGGATTTGATTTCCCATATCTTTGTTAGGATTAGGAATGGGAAACAAAAGGAGTTGTTGCTTTGTGGATTAGAATGACATGTGGGTTAGGTCTAGGATCCAACTTTATAGTCTCTATCTATAGACAAAATGTAACCATTTGGCCCTTCTGGCCCAAACTATATATATATATATATATATATATATATATTATGTATGTATGTGGATGGACCATGGCCAACTTTCTGGCATAGCAAACAGACCAAGAACGTCCAAATACAATTTCTGGTGAGAAAAATGTTTTGTCAACCTTCCCAAAAACTGCCTTAATTTGAACACCACAGTGAAACTTTTTCTTTTCCTGTACCAACCATGCAACCAATCTTAGTAGGATAATTTTAAAAAAAATTAGAGTGAGAGAAAAACTATCATGGGAACCAAAATGTGCCCATTTCTTAATTGGCAGATCTTCTGGACAAAAATATATCTTGATATATGATAAATTATGTAAAATCTCCTTGAATTATGAAATAATTTTATAAAATCTCAGTAAAAGTTAAAAAAATGAAAATTTTGAGTGCAAAAAATTTGGTAGTTACTTTAAAAAGTTGAGTTAGCAAGAAATACCTGCTTCCTCAACTTTTAAAAGTAACTACCAAAATTCAGCACTATGGAAAATATAAAAAATTTTCATTTTTTTACTTTTAAAAGTAGAAAAACAGGAAGTAAAAGCTTATTCAAACGTGCCCTTAAAATGGAACGAATAACTTTTATGAACTATATAACTCTATAAGTCGAATTCACAAAATTATCACAAAATTTAAAACGGAATTAATTAGCTCGATCTTTAAACTATAAAAAGAGACCAGAACAAATAATTTCCTTTGAACTATAAATTTTATTTACTTCCATCCCTAAAGTTTAGAGGAATTTTGTGAACTCTAGTTCGGAAGAGTAACATGCCATTTGGCGAACTTGAAAACTTGGCCAGTATTTTGGTATTGTTTTGTAAATTCTCCTTTTATAATATTTGTTGTAAATTAGTTCAAGCTTGTATTAAAAATAAGACGTAGGCAATTTTTTAAAACGAACTTTAAAATGATTTATTTAAAAATTAGAACCTAATAAATTTAATTTAATCTAATTTTCAAAGTTTTCAAACAGTAAGTAATTTTATGGGATCGATGGAACAATTTATCTCCGTACTAACACACAGAAAGTACCTATTTCAATTACCCAAAAACCTAAAAGTTCGAATTTTCAACATCAACCAATACAAATTGGACAATAATTTTACTTTTATATGAAAATTAATCAAGATGAAGTTTTATATATATATATATATATATATATACTTCATTAGCTGGAAAATATATAAATATATTAGGAGAGTGTTGTATAATTTACCCTTGGATCTATGAATGAAAAATTTATAGCCGTTTGATAACAAACTAGATTCAACAGCCACACCAATTTGACTTGTAACATGAGAAAAATTCCACATTATTGACGGTTGAGATGTGATTTTTTAAATATACAATCTATGATCGACCATGGAATTGCAGGTCTATAATAACGTCATGCATGTGCGCCATATGCATGTTGATGAGCCTACCTGTTCTATTCTTTCAGATGAGTGGGTGCACAACCAATCCCTACTGTCTCTCACACATTTCCCACTTTATTTATTTATTATTTATTATTTATTATTTATTTTTCATTTTTATATTAAAAAGCTAAATAAGAAGTTGTTTTTGTAATAACCATCTTATCTATTCAATCATTTGTTGGTAATCTAGCTTTTATTGTGATTTTGCATTTTTACCCATCAACTTACAAATAATTTGTTAATGCACCCCTTAGTTGATATTTTATTTCAAAAAGGAAATAACATGTGATGAGGAATGGTTCATCCCTTGCCTCCACATGAAGCAATCATGTCGTGGACTCGTGAATAAAAAATTTGCCATGACCGTCCATAATTGTTAATTATTAGCAATCACAAGCTAATTATATATGGGGACTGTTTGGCAAACTTAAAAATTTGGTCAGCTGAGGATACGTCTGTTTGGTTTTTATTCAATACTGTTTGTTAAGTGTATTTTTTCTACAAATCAATTCAATCATGTCCAGAAAATAAAGCAAAAATACAGTTTTTTTCAAACCAGTTAGAAGTTGATTTACATAAAAACCATATAGCAGAAAGAGATCAAAACTCGCCAGAACCAGTTTTCAAAGTTCCCAAACAAGCCCTAATTCTAATTTTATGAATTTAGACTTCTGGTACAATCATGAAGAAACTTAATTGAAAAGCTGGCATTTTAAAAAATGCATAAATATCATAATCATCAACATTGGACTCACTTAGCCAATTTAATTTGCGATAAAACCAAAATTTATATTTGTTTCATATAAAGTTATAAAAAGATTTGAAATAAGTGAGAATTGAATTGAAATCCTCTTCTAATGTAACATTGTACTCATCAACGAGTAATAAATTATTACTTAGATTGTACGAAAAATCTAAAACTTTTGATATTAAGCTATTTATAATTTGAATCTGACTGATCGAACTAGCAATTGGTCGGATGGGTTGATATAGAATCTGGCCATCTAAACATGTCAATGATTGATCCGATTTTGATAATTTTAATGGATATTAAGGGTTGACAATGTTTTTCACTTAATTTTTATACTTAATCCATTATGTCTTCCCATATAATCCTATTGTGAATTTCATATCTCCCAAAAGCAACAAGATCAATTAAATGTAAAAGTTATTTCAAAATTTATATTTCTTTAAGCTTTTCATTCTTATCTCCAAATTTTAAGGAAAATTTTAAAAAAATTGCCATGGATTGTTTGTTCTTTCCATTTTTCACTTGTATATCTTATTGAGCGTAAAAGATTATACTTTTATCACTATTTATATCCTATTTTGGTTTCACTACTTTCGATTAGAAAAACTCTTCACTAACAATAGCATCTTCGTGAAAATATAGTCAAACTATCATTATGCAACTTTATTAGGGGCAATGATTTGTTATTCAAATAACGACACATGTTTATAATAGGTATGTATTTTTTGGAGTTTTGCTTCGCATGCTCTGATCAAATTATAGGATCATAATGTCTTGATCTAATGAAAATTGCTAAACATTCCAGAAAAGTTGTTCCAAAAATACGTTTCAAATGATATGGCACAAGCAGTTATATTTATTTAACAGACTCTTTTCATTGGTAATAAAAGTTATTGAATTCATTTGAGACGATATTTTTATTAGAAAAACTTTCAAATATTACGTTGCTCTTCTTATTATAGACCAAACAATCTAAGTACAAATCTTACCATGTGTCCTGAGAGAATTAAAGGACCGCACATGTTTGCCCCATGGCTCTTATTCATGGACATGAAACTTAGAGGATGTCAGTTTTATATCCTTCCAAGTCAATGGTGAAAAGTAGAAATCACAATACATGAAGGAAATATTTGCAAATAAGAAAAATATAAAAAGAATATTACAAAAAAGTGCATTTTTATTTTAAAATCAAACTTATAACTGGGAAGTCGCCATCCTCCATCGTCTCCCCTTGTAAATTTCTTACACGGGACGAGAGGATAGCCAAACCTCTCTCTCTCTCTCTCTCTCTCTCTCTCTCTCCTCCCATATATATTTTACATCCATTTCAGATTCAAGTCCATCTCCTTATACATATCTCTTCCTCCCTCTTTGATACATAGAAAAGTAATTGGAAGAACAAAAAGACAGAGAGGAAAAAGGGGGCCTCTCTCTTGCTCTCTCTTCTTATTATTATGTCTCCTCTCAGATCTTAGATTATCTCTAGCGTTTCCCATCTGGGCTCTCTTCATTTGGTAATACTTTCTCGGGAAAATGCTTTACTTCCATAAAACATCTGCCAAACAATTAAATTGAATTCTCGATCATTTACCCATTTCATGTCAAAATAAATTTTTTTCTTTGATTTTTAGGAATAATTGGATTGTGGGTCAATTGATTATCGGTCGACGGAAGATCCGATGTTCCTGAATTGAATCAAGAGTACCCATTTCGTAGCTCATCATAATAATATCCAAGTTTTGAGCAAATTCTATCACAAGGTATAATTTTTATTGTTTTATCTGCATTTCGATGGCCTGTTCTGGATAATTCTTCTCGGTTAATGATTGGGTTGTACGTTTTTAGAAGATGACAAGAAGTAGATATTGATTTGTATAAAAATATGATTTCATCCAATTATGCGTTACGGATTAGATCCGTTGTATTCTTATTTTGTTGTTGAGTAATTTGTTATGATTGATATTGAGGCAGAGTTGATTGATTTATATTATTAAAAGTTTGGTTTTTTAGTATCAAATTAAATGATTCTGTTTGATGAGAATTTAACTGATGGGATTATTTGAAATGGAACGTGCAGAATGGAAATGGAGCTTGGAAAATTATTCATTGGTGGGATATCTTGGGACACAAATGAAGACCGTCTTAGAGATTATTTTCAAAATTTTGGAGAAGTAGTGGAAGCTGTGATAATGAAAGATCGGTCCACGGGTCGAGCCCGTGGTTTCGGGTTTGTTGTCTTTGCTGACCCTGCAGTTGCAGAAGGAGTTGTTTTGGAAAAGCATGTGATAGATGGTAGAACTGTAAGTTGCACGTTCGAAATATATTACCTCTTGACATTAAGAATTTCAAGCATTGAGGTCGAATTAGAACTGTTTTGACATTATGAATTAGGCTGATATGCCTTGGGATTTAACTATTTTTGTAACCAAGTTTATCATCTTACTTGCATTGTGAGATGTATCAGAGTTTGCTTTTGGTGCATGAGTGCATTGTGGTTTTATGATTTCATGATTCTTTACTTAGTTTTCAATCATTTCAATTCGAAAATCATTTTTTTGCAAGGCTCATCTATTTTAGATGGAAGGGTTTGATTAGCTGTATCTCACAATGGTATAAGAACAGCTCAAGTTAGTTGCAAAATATATTTTCAGAAAGAGAGTATAACAATAATTTTTTAGGAATAGAAGGTAGTTAAAGCATTGTTAGTATCAAAGTGCTTTTTAAGCAACTTTAAAGGCCTTCTAAGAAAATGGTGAGATCCAGTGAAAGATCGAATTCAGTAAAGGTCATTAGTGTAAAATATATTATGAAAGAAATAGAATGATGCCTGTCCCAGGGGAGTCAATAGGTTTGCTATGCAAGACTAGGGATTAGTGAAAAGGACAATGTGTAATTAAGGAATTTAAATAGGATGGCACCAAAAAAAACCATTTTTACAAAGACTTTTAACCTATTGGAAGAAGTGAGGGAGAGGAGCATTAAGGACTCAAATAGGCGTTAGCTATGGGATCCTATCCAGGGTAATAATGTAGTACAGATAGGCTGGCAATATATCATGTGTCGCTTGCATATGTAGACACCGCATGAACACTTGCCGAATCATTTTATATTTCTTTTATGAATGGACTGGCAGAAGTATAGAAAGTTAGAAACCATAAATTTAGAAAGAAAGAGGGATTTCCATAAAGAGATTTTCACAGTTCTCCCATGATTCTTCTCCATCCAGCTCCAGTGTTCCCAGCGATGCAAATCTCAATGAATTTATAATAAAGGAGCGGAGATTATAATCTAGTCACAGTTCATCAGTCCTTAATTTCAATTTCAATGATTCCCACATTCACACATTTATGAAGACTTTTTTTTTTTTGGTTGCATTGGATTTTAAAACTTCTTTTATTGGAAATGTAAAACTGTATTGAATCCATTATTTATCACTTGGCATTCAATTCTCAGGTTGAGGCAAAGAAGGCTGTTCCTAGGGATGATCAAAACACACTGAACAGAAACAATAGCAGCATTCATGGGTCACCAGGTCCTGCCCGCACAAAAAAGATATTTGTAGGAGGTTTAGCATCCACAGTCACAGAGAATGACTTTAAGAAGTACTTTGATCAATTTGGGATGATCACAGATGTCGTGGTGATGTATGACCACAACACCCAAAGACCAAGAGGCTTTGGATTCATCACTTTTGACTCAGAAGAAGCAGTGGATAAAGTGTTGCTCAAAACCTTTCATGAGCTCAATGGTAAAATGGTTGAGGTCAAGAGGGCTGTCCCCAAAGAATTATCTCCGGGACCGACACGGGGTCAATTAGGTGGGTATAACTATGGTCTGAGTAGAGTCAGTAGTTTTCTTAATGGCTACACTCAAGGATATAATCAAAGCTCGACTGGAGGCTATGGGGTTAGAATGGATGGTAGATTTAGTCCAGTTACTGTTGGTCGGAGTGGATATTCTCCATTGGGTCCTTCCGGTTATGGGATGGGACTGAATTTTGAGCCAAGTTTGAGTCCAAGCTATACAGGAAGTGCAAACTTCAGTTCCAATCTTGGCTATGGACGGGGATTAAACCCCTTATATGGTGGACATTCAAACAGGTATGGTAGCCCTGTTGGGTATAGCGGGGGTAATGGAGGAAGTGGTTCTGTTTTAAGTTCGACAAGTAGGAATTTGTGGGGAAATGGGAATCTCAATTATGCTACGAACTCTGGAAACTCTAATGCCTTTATGGGCTCTGGAAGTGGGAACTCTGGAGTGGCTGCTTTTGGCAGTATTGGAGCAATTTGGGGTTCTTCTCCTATTTCAGGCCAGGGTGGAGGGACTGCTTCTGCCTATAGTAGTGGCAATCTTAGTTATGACAACGAAGACATCAATTTTGGATCAGGAGGGGGAGGGTATGGGAGAAACAGTGGAACGAGTGTGGCACTGGCATCATCGTATGCTGTATCAAATGGCAGTCATGATAGAGCTTATGGAGACTTTTACGAAGGTGGTTCAATTTATGGGGACCCCACTTGGCGATCATCAACTTCAGAGCTGGAGGGGTCTGGGCCATTTGGTTATGGGCTTCGAAATGTAGCTTCAGACATTACTGCCAAAAACTCTGCTGGTTACATTGATGGTTATAGTGTTACCAATAGACAATCAAATAGAGGTAAGGCATTCTTTCTTTCCATTTTATTCTTTCTTTTTGTTTTTGTCTTTCAATCTTTCCCAACTTCATTTAACAGTTGTATATTTTTTCTTCTAATTTCTTCAACAAACAAAAGTTTATCAAAGTACAGAATTTGGTGACATAAACTTAGGCTCATAACAGGATACTATGCTCGCAATACTATAGGATTAGCCCCCCAACCACTTCTAAACTTAAGATACCAGGCTCGCAACTTGAGCCCAAGAGCTCCCCCTATAAGAGGGGGAGTGATGCCATCAAGGCCATTGGTGTAACAAGTTAAATGATTATTGACTCTGGTTTCCTACCTTAAATATTGGTCATTGCATTCATCTTGATCACCCAACTGATGTCCTTTTGAAAACCAATATCACACCGATATCATGCCAATAATACAATTTCAGATTTGACAACTTTATTGGGGAATATTTCCCAAGAATGTTGACATCCATCCATAGGCTCTTCAGGTTGAGCATTGGTCTGAGTGATGTTTTGCACACCAACATGAGATTAAAGTCTGCTATATTGGCCATCCACTAACTGATTAATTGGAGTGAAAAATGTAGTACAATTTTTGCTTGCTTGAAAATTAGTTGCATTGTTGCGACTTTATGTTACAAACATAAGATCAATTTATCCTAGATTGCTCACTGAGAGAAGGAAAATGAAAAGAAAAAGGGTTGGGCAAATAGTATGTGACTGGATAAGATGGTTTTGGAATATTGGATGGTGTATATATGTTTAATCTCTTCTCAGACTCTTTGCCATGCATGTTCAATACCATTTAGTAAATTCAGTGGTTTGATAAATGCAGCATCTGGATCCAATATGCTTAACATTTATTAGAATTTAAAATAATTGTCATGCTGTGTGCTCATTGACCAATCTCATGTGCAATATACTCTTGAGATTACCAAAATGTCCTTTTCATAGGTGGATAAAATTTGATAGTTGTAATGTTGAGACAGTGCTGTGCTGTCATAATTATTCATTGTAACGTAGAGGCACAGAGCTGTTTGGTGTATCAATTCTGAATACTTTAATTTATGTACATAAAAGAACAAATATTGAGTGATTCGCAGAATTCAAGACCTAACAATGTTTGGTTCGTCACATAAATGGGAGAGACGAGGATTAGATTCTTTTTTTCTTTTTCTTTTTTTGGGAGGGCGAGGGGGCTGCTTATATTCCAGCAAAGATTTGTTCTCATTTATATTTTAATCCATTTATGGCCTGTTTGGGTTAACTTTTTCTAAAATCACTTTTGGTGAACTATTTCTTTACATATCTCTTTGAAATTGTATTCAAATTATGTCTTCACATATCAAAATTTTCGTACTAGAAGTGATTGTGATATAAGTTGGTGCCTCCTAACTTTTGCTACAATCACTTTTAGTATGAAAAATTTTCCATCCATCCTATAATCCCTCGATTTGTCCAAAAGTGATTATAACCTACCTCTTAGATCGAGTGAAATTTTAAGGTTCAAAAGTTGTTTTAAGAAAAACTAATATAAATGGGCCTTTAACTTGATGAGCCTTTCATTATATTGTAGGAGATCACCCTGTTGCCAGTGTTGTTACAATTCTCTGACAAGTAAAGTAGAGAAAGAAAAGGGATTAGGTTGCCTGTTCTAGGAGTTCCTGCAAGTTGGAACTAATGTTTCAAAGATAGTCATTTTGATGATTTTCCATATCCTGTCCGAATTTTGAAATAATTAGTTGTTTTCATCTTTATAGAGTCTACTACTGTTAATTACGATGATATGTTGTGGTACTTACATGCTCTTGAATTGTCTTATGCTGTAGGAATTGCTGCCTAGGAAAATTATTTCTCGGATGTCAGAAGCTTCTTGTAGATGAAGAATATTTGGTGAAGCAGGTGAAGGACTGTGAATTTCATACACTTCCCTCGTTGAGTTATTTCAGTAGAAAAGACAATTTGAGTAGAGCTAATTGGAGAGCCTGTTTTGAAGAAACTCATCACAGAAAGCAGTTACAAGGTATTTGTGTGAGGTTTGAGCTTGAGTTTTTTTATATAGGTTTTCTTTCTTGGGATTTGATTGAGATGTAAAATCAGATTCGGGATATATTCAGAATTATAGTATCATGCATATCTGGAGACATGGCGATACATAAAAAAACCAAACCCTTTTTTTCCCCTTTTCTCCTGCTGTAATGTCCAGCAAAGTTGCTGGTTCTTTCAGGTATGTTGTCTTATTTTTCTTCTCTTTGTGTATCTTGTTTATCACAGATTGTACCAAATGTCTGGTTGATTTTTACTAGTGTGAAAGCCTTAAGGGATGCTCATATGGGATCCCCAAGAATAAGTTACTTAATATTGATTCATTTTCAATGACAAACTTTACTTCCCTGGTTTCAAAATTTTTGTTCCATTGTTTTAATTTTCAGTTATGCAAAATTTTGGGTAATCTAAGCCTGAGCTCAACTTTATTGCTTTATAACACGTTCGAACTCAGCTTCTGAACTTTGTTTTGTTGGAAGGGTAGATATGTTTGTCCGAGACTCTAACTTATGAAAAGTGTTAAATACATACATACATATATATACATACAGAATTATGATCAGGTAAGGACATTCTTACCTATCTTGTCGTGTGTGTATATATATATGTCTGAGTTTGTTAGATGGTAATGAAGTATATAATTGAATTACATGCAGGGATTAGGACTCACCAATATGTAGTGGATCCAACTTAAGGATTCTCCTGGGTCAATGTCAACTTATTCCTTTTTTATGTGTATTTTGTTTTACATGGTCATTGGTGTGAACTTGATCAGATAGGGTAAGTATTGAATGGACATGCCTTCCCCACAACCCCACTCACCCTTACCCCAAAACTAGATTTTTTTTATTATTATTTTATTTTTTTGATGGATTTGGTAATGGGCAAG
Organism: Hamamelis virginiana; assembly: GCA_017140935.1. Taxonomy (NCBI): domain Eukaryota; kingdom Viridiplantae; phylum Streptophyta; class Magnoliopsida; order Saxifragales; family Hamamelidaceae; genus Hamamelis; species Hamamelis virginiana. The sequence goes on along the minus strand of JAESVK010000203.1, from coordinate 1,552,887 downwards.
ATTAGGGCTGGGTCTAAACACTTTAATTCAATTTGACCCATTAATTAATAGCATTTTCGGTTGTTGATTCATTGGAATTTACAAGGTATTAAGGTCTTAAAGGGGACAATTCAAACAAACTACCATTTAAAAAAGCTAGAATAATCACTATGATTAATGTTATAAGATTCATTCTTCGATATTCTCGTTTGTGATGATGATTGCTGTCCTCTCGAATCTCTCCATTCACAAAAGATGAATTTGTTTACAAAATTATATGCAAGATCAAATGAAACAATTTAATTCAGAGGAGATGTAATTATGTAATCATGCTACCGACTAATGATAATTTAAAATTTATTTATTTTTTTGCCAAAAAATATAAAACTATCCTTATCTCAAGCTCCTCTTAATGTTAACAAATGAGTATCGATGCACTTTTATGCTTTCGAATCAAAGATTTCTTCCCTAAAAATAAAGATACAAACCACCATGTGATTGAAAAATATAAGAATGATAATTGCTATTTCAAGCTCCTCTTAAAATTAAGAAATGGGTATCGATGCATTTCCATACTTTTCTAAAAATAAAGATACCTGCCACCAAACTACCGTACGATTGAAAAATATAAGAAAGATAATTGCTAGACCACAGTTACAAGGCGGGTGATAATTTAAAATTTAGTTAAATATTGGTGAATAGGAGAAGAATAATTAAAGCCAAGCCTAAGAGGGGTGGTGGGGGCCAAAACCAAATTCGAGTAATGATTTGTTCCCATTGTCTTTGTCTTCTTCAAGGCAATCACCAAATGGAGCATAGTGGTGTGATATACATGTTATATGTACAACCTTTAGCATGAATGGGTCATGGGCTGATTTGAGTTGTCTTGACTCATTGAACGTGTGGTCAATTTGTCTCTTAGCCAAACTTTTCGTAACAGATAGATAAATGTCATCTGTACCAGCTTTCATTTCACTTTCCTATAGTTTTCACTTACCCAAATATATGAATATTGTTAGGTCGGTCCACTTTCTATCTAGCTGGATGGATGGGTCATGGCCTCATGGCTCATGAGTAATCAGTTTCCTCATTAATTGGGAATTCTATTTTTGTTTTGAAATGTGACCCTATGAGATGAAAGCTGCTTGTCCAAACAATAGTGTAGTCTTGGGACTATTTAAGTCCAATTATGCAATTAGCCCTCAATGCTGCTTGTGTTATAGACACGTGATAAAATTTGTTTTTATCAAGTGCATTTTCATCATTGATTTTTTTTTTTTTTTTTTTCGATATGATATAAACTTACGCCAATTCCAAACATTTCCTAAGTATTAACAAATGAATATTGATGTATTTTCATATGTTTAAATTTGAAAATTTTCATATGAAAGGAAGGAGATATGTCACTAGGCCAACAAATCATTGATAGTTTTTCTAAATCAAAGGCTTTGTTCATTAACCATGTTCAGACCTAGTTATAAACTAATTCAAGCAAAGAATATGTTGCCCACATTCCCATGGATTCAAACTTTCAAACCTTGAAAAGGGGGAGTTTAAGGGAAAGGGGTGAGAGGATTAACAAATTAAAAATCCCCCTTCCTTCAAAGAACCGCCATGAAAGCTTATGTATATGGGAGTGTAAGTATGTTCTGTATATATTTGCTTTATTATTGTTCTTTTTAAAAAATAAAAAATAAAAAATAAGCCATGATATAAAATGCGAGCAATATAAAATAACATATATATATATATATATATATATATATATATATATATATATATATATATATATATATATATATCTTTGCTTTAAAAAAAAAAAAAAATCAAACAAGCATATTAAAATGTATTAATTGCCTCACTAAGGAAAGATACCTTCCGTGTAGCTCTGAGCTGCTACTTTTGCATACCAAACTGTCAATCACATGGCCTTTATATCACCACATTCAAGTATTCAATCATGTTGCCAAAAACTGGAAATTACTTCCAAAAAAATAATTTAATTTGCAAAAAACAAAACTCAAGTCCCTTCCACATGAAAGATTGGGGACAACTAAGGAAGGGAAACAGCAAGAAGTTGAAATATGAAAATTATAATTAAAATCAATGTATAGAAGGAAGACACTGAAATTTTTTTCAACATTATATCATAATCTATTCAAATCTCCTTCAGGTCATTTACATTTTCTACTCCTTCGGTTTCTCTCCTTTAGCCAGCGTTTAACCCAAAAAAAGAAAAACTAACGTTATTAAATCAACATTTTAGCAGTGACCAAAGAAAAAAAGAAAGAATTGCATGGCTGAGGAGTGATTTTGAAGAACTTCAAGGAATGACAAATTTGGCTCAGGATAACCGGTGGTACAGAGGGATCAGAGCTTACTAATGGTGTAACTTTATGATGAACAGCACCAAGCTTTTTTAGGTTGTTCATCTGCTTCAGTGTTCCCATCTCCCTGTAACAAAACAGTCTTTCCATTCCCCATCCAGGCTGTGTCCTGTTTCTTGAGCTCTTGAGATAGTATCACTTTTCGGCTTAAAATATTATAGATCTCTTTCACGACCGTCTGAAAGGCAGCAACTACATTAGACGAATCGAGAGCAGAAGTTTCCATGAAAAACAAACCCTGTGTCTCCGCTAAAGCCTTGCCTTCAGATGTGGGGACCTCTCGGGCATCCTTGAGATCAGACTTGTTGCCAACAAGTATTGTTACTACATTCATATCGGAGTGAGCTGTTTGACCAATAACCCACAAACAAATCAGGCCTCCATCCATCAAATTTTGGAAGGAAAAATATAAAAGTCATCGACAATAATGCAGGGGTAAAAAAAAAGCATATCAATATATGGAGAGAGTTAACGGAAAGGGAAGGTGACTGCATTCATGGATCCACCTAGAAGATGCACAAAACATCTAAATTTTTGCAACAGACTTACGGATTCATCTACTACCCAAACTCCGTCAAAATCATCACCAGTTTGCAAAAGAACTTAATATAATGGATAGTCATATTACCATCTTATCTATTGACATGCATTCCTAATTGGGCTTCATAGAATGGCAGGAGGCAAAACCCTACACAACTGCCCACAGTTATATTGCTATAAAGAGTATCCTAATCTATTAAACAGGGATCCTCACTAGAGAAAATAAGCACAAAACAAAACAAGGAAAACATCAAGCAAAATTGTCAAAGTGCTTACTGTGAAGTTCATTAAGCCATCTGCCAATGCTATCGAAAGTCTGGCGTCTACTGATGTCATACACCAGAAGAGCTCCAACTGCGCCTCTGTAATATGCAGATGTAACGGCCCTGAACCGCTCCTGACCGGCTGTGTCCCAGATCTGTGCCTTAACTTCCTTTCCATTGATATCCATTTTCTGGGTTTGGAACTCTACTCCGATAGTTGATTTCGAATTAGAGTAGAACTCGTCTCTTGCAAATCTAGCGAGCAGGTTAGATTTCCCAACAGCTGAATCACCAATCAAAACAATCTTGAAAAGGTAATCCTCAGTTTGTTCCTCCTCAGAGTAAAATGCCATCTTCCAAGCTTCACAGAATCGTCACTCTAATAAAACCATATTAGATGATGAATAATCTTCTGGATGTTGTGTTTCCTCAGGGGTTAGAATGTCGCCTAAGATATATCAAAAGTTCCCCTATCCAAGATGAGGAAATAAAATTAGATAATGCAAGAACAAAAGCAGTGGAAATAGGAAACTTGGAGGGCAGGGCAAGAATATAAAGGACAAAAGCTGTAGTTCGGTAGTGAGATGCAGCACAAAAGGAATCAGAGATAATACCCATCATTTGAAGCTGAAGATGGTTCAGTCCAATCAGAAAGTAACTTCTCTGACCCTACCCTCCTGCCACTAATGTAAATCTATTTAACACTTCCCCTCCATCAAATTCCTATCTGCCCTCCAAAAAAGTGACACAGGCTTCAGGTACCTGCAATGTCAAGAAAGCATCAGAATCTCGAACCCTCTAAACTTTTTAATGTTTTTACTTCTTCTATGGGTTAACAACAGGAAGTTCCACACTGGTGCAAGAAATTATTTGTAAATACCAACAAAAAGAGTAATGATAATGTGGACAGCAAGCCAGAGGCTGGAGTGTATACAAGAAAAGTAGGGCAATTCATTTTAAAAACTTACAAGGAATCACATTTTGTGCATGTGTGTGCGCACCCATGTGTATTCATGCACATATCCATGCATGTCGCAGGCATTTGTACACATGTATATTGTATTAATTACATGCTCCATAACCTTTAAACCTCCAGAGGGAAGGCGCTTCCTTGTTCCAGTGCTCAACCCTACTTCCGCCCCAACTTCCCCTCTTGCTCTGCGCTTCTAACTTCTAAGCTAAAGCCTGGGAATTAAAAATGGTCGGATCAGTATTGCATTGGGAGTTGGTATTTGTACAAAATACAATAGCCTCAAAGCCAAACTAAAAGGCTAGGTCAAAAGTTTCATATAAAACCATATCATATAATCAGAGGTGAAAATTTCCAAATTATCTATTAAGTTTCCTGCATTATATATACATCCTTCATAGAGTCCTATAAAACATTTTCTAGATCTTTCCTAGTCTAGCAGATCAAGAAGAATTAATCCTTATTTGCATGACTGTGAAGTGAAGCACATAACCAATATGGTAGGTTTCCCTTTCATGCTTGATGGTCTCAACCACAGTTCAGGCAACCCAATTATAAATGAGATATACACGCAAACTAGGAAGTCCCATTCAAAAGGTATGCTATGGGTTCGAATAGAGACCTTCAATATAAAGCACATGCTTAACACCATTTGGGCAAGAGGTAGGGTGGTAAGTCTAGTATTAATTAACACATGAAAAATTATATCACTAACAAAGAAATAACTCAAAACATGTCCATATTCTTACTCATGTTAAAGAAAAAAAAAAAGAATAAAAGTTGCCTAAATTAGCTTTATTAGTAAAGCTACTGATTTAATTCTCCAATAACATAAAACATTCTATTAAACTATAGAAAACTCGATAGATAACAACTCAACATTTTTTGCATAATAAATAACAACATAATTGAATTTCCTTTTTCATTTAATAACCAGCATACAGTGAAATTTTCAAGTTAAAGGCAACCCAAAAGTGATGTATTTTTCTCATATATTTTGAACTGTTCTAAAAGCTAGTTTGATATTTCCTTGTCCAGGGTCTTACATATAGGGCTATGTTTCAATTTTGGTATAAATGAGTTTACTTGTTTCTCAAAGGAAAAAAAGAAAGGAGCTCACTTGTAACTGGAACTATTGAAAATCAGACTTAAATTAGCATTAATCGACTGTAGCTTAGGCTACCATTAAACTTAGCCAGGCACAATTTCATTATTATCAATCCATCTTTTTGAGCTCATATCATGGTATGTCCAACTGGATAGTTAATTTAATGCATTTGAATGAGAAGTCATATCGCACGTTGGCAAACCAAAAGGTCCAAAACCAGTGAATAGGCCCTTGAAACCTGATTTTAGAATGCATTAACCTCACTCATTAGGCAAAATAAATAAAAAAACGAAAAGAAAATATGCCAACCAATTTTACAAAACTCCACTTCATTAGAAAGGAGGTCAACCATGAAAACCATGACCATGTAATAAATTTAACCAAATTGACTTCAGAAACCAGAGCGTGAGAAAGCAAGTCAAAGCACTCAACTGCAAAGCGAAGATTATCTATGACATGTTAGGTTGCCATCAACCAATGAATTTAAGTCACCATAGATGATAGATGCCATTAATGTCTAAAGAACCAAATCAACTGCAGGAAACGGTTATCTTCCATTAAATGTCACCTTTATATCAATTGCGAAGAAAAACTAAATTAAATTAGCATTCAAAGTCAAGAAAAAAGGTATCTTTTTAATAAAAACTGGCTCGACCCACTCCTTCTTTAAAAAATTATGACAAAAAAAAAAAAAGGAAAAAAAAAAAACTTTAAACATATTAGTTATACTTGACCTTCAAAATCCAGAAAATCCCAAAAGTACCAAGACTTCTTATTTTGTCTAAAGCTGCAAATAGGATGAAGCTAATAACCTTAAAAGATCTAACTGCAGAGTTCCAAACACAGAACCGATCCAAAAAGCCTATATTCCTTCTTCCCAAATCATGCAGACGCGGAAACTGAGTGAAAATTAGTCATATACTGACACTTCTAGGCAACAAAGGTACTGACTTGAGGATTGTTCAGGAACCACATTGTCCCTAAAAAGATTACTTGGACCCACATATATATTAACTGAAAACAAAATTATTGGTACCAGCATTCAATTCACACATCCAATATAGGTTTAATCTCTGCAAACAAACCCAGTAACGATTTCTTCTAGAAATCACCAAACAAATCTAGATTCAATAGCATTGTCTAAAATTTTAAATTTCCCAAATGTACGAGCATTAACATGAAAGTGCGCATAGAATTTGAAATTTATCATCTTTTAGGTAACCATTTACAGTTGTAACAGTTCTGACGCCCAAGAGACGAAATTTTTTCAACTGAAAAAGCCCTAATTTTCCAAACAGCCAAGATAAGATATATATATATATATATATATATATATATATATGGAGAGAGAGAGAGAGAGAGAGATCACTAGTGTGAAATTTCAAAAAAAAATAATCTGAATTATTTCGTTTAACATACCGAGATACAAATGTTGAATGCTTCCTTTTTGATCTTTCTCTCAGATTCCTGATCAAATCACAGATGAAATTGGAACTGTCACCACGGATCGAACAACAAAGCCGATTCAACAATGCATTAATTCAACAATGCATTGAAGATGAAGAGAGAGAAATCGAACAATTGTAACAGTCCTGAGAATTTAGGGTTAGGTTTCGCGATTCGAGGAGAAACGAAGCTGGCACAGAGAGAGAGAGAGAGCGCGCGCGAGAGAGAGACAATCAAGATGCACACTTACAAAAAATGGGCTGGATAGAGATAATTGGGCCTATTTTATAGTGGATTTACCTAGCGGGCTAAAAGGCCCAACTTAAACAAAGATTTGTATAGGAATGAACAGGAACTCAGGTTTTATACAAAGGAAGTTCACTTTTGATCAACCCCTTCTATTTATGGCATATAATAATAGGCCAGGTGGCAATCTAAGAATTGGGTTAGTGGAGACCACATGATATAAATTTGGGTCCACAAGTAGGTGATCTTTTGCTCTAATGAGTGCCTTGAGGTCCCTCCTTGCATATTACATTGAAGCTAGAAATGGCTAGAGGCAGGTATGGACTAAAGGAACCCAAATTAGGGTCCATCTCATTCAATGAAAGGGCCTCCTCCTATTGATTTCACCACCATTTGATGGATATCTTCTTCTTCCTTCTTTCTTTCCATAAATATGCTTCGCGTTAGGTAAAAATAAAGTACAAAGACAATTTTTTTTTAGACAAATTACGAGCTGATTTATTTAAAAATCAAATAATAATGAGCGCTTGCATCCTGTTTGATCTAGTTTTCAAAATTCTAAAACAATCAACCCCTAATCTTTATATGTGTGAATATGCATAAACTACGAGTTAATTTATTTAAAAATCAGCTAATATTAATAGTTTGAATCCCACTTAATCTAGTTCTCAAAATTCTTGAATAACCCCTCAAATCTTCATACGTGTGAATATACATAAACTAGAAATATTATTATATAAATCTATTCCATTAATGGACCAAATTTGGATTTGGGAGAGCCCCACTACAAAAAAGCCAAACTAAACCCTAATACACGTCTTTTTTTTTGTTATACAGGTATCCTGAGCCAACTTGCGTTCACCAAACTAAATCTTGCATCACGAACAAGGCTTACACCTTGCGGTCACTTACCCCGGATATTATTAGTTAGTGGGAGTCGAACACGGGACCAATGGACTTAATAAGTCCTTAGCAGTGTTTGATCCACCACTAAGCTACCCACCTTTGAATTCTAATACACATGTCACTGTTCCATTTCGAAGTGGCTCAGGGAAATTAATTTGCTCACATTGTCTAATTAAATATCCATTAAGTATAACAGTTGGGTTTTGGTACTTACATCTCACCAAGAAAAAGGTCCAAATTTAGACTTCACCCCATAAAACCAACTTCCAATTTTTTTAAAAATTTTTGAGCTTTAACAAGATTGATATTGAAGAAAAGGAGTGTAACCCAATCAGTACTGCAAAGCTTTAAATGGCAGTGCAGAAGACTCATGATGTGACATTGGTTGATCATTTATCAGTTGCAGTGCCTTATCCGGCCAGCTGAACAATACTTGGCTGCTTACAGCACATCAGCAGCTGCTACTCCCAGATTGACAAATATCTACGTTCACATGTCACTCACGTGACTTTGTAACCCACAAACATCTCCCTTTCCCGCCAATTACCTATGGAGCAAAGGAAGAAGAGGGTATTGCGACAAATTAAAGCTCCTTCGTATCAAGTCGTTGCTCTGTTTTTGAGTTTCAGATGGACAGGTTCATTCTCAATCCTCTCCATTGCTCAAGGAGATAATTGGGGGGATATATATGTGTGTATAGAGAGAGAGAGAGAGAGAGAGAGAGAGAGAGAGAGAGAGAGAGTCCAGATTTAAGAGGATATGTGAATTTAATTTGTGGGAGCAATTAATTTCGGGGAAGAAAGCAATGCTAACTGAACCCATTTTGCTTTCACTTTCTCTCGTCATTTTTGGGATTCAATCACTTCGGTAAATTGCATCTTTGATTTTTCACGCCATTTCCTCAGTTCCCAGTTCAAACGTGAACTAGACGAACCAGGCAAATTAACAGCTACAAGAGGGGGAAATGGGTTTGTTTTTCTGTGCAATGGGTTACGACAAGTCACGTGAGTGGCATGTGCACGTGATATGTGTCAATCTAGGAGCATGCCATGTCTTGTATCAATAGCAGCTGCTGCTCTACTGTAAGCAAGACAAGTAGGGTGTGTTTGATACGTGGGCTAGGAATCTCAAGCTTGAAAATGTCTAATAGGGGGTTTGGGTTTGTAACTTTATAACCCATTTCCAATATTTGGAATGCTGGGAATCTCAAGCTTGAGAATGTCTAACCTCTGTTTGTTTGGACCAACAAAATCAATATAATTACCAAATTACCCTTCTTTAAACAAGAGAATCAAATGTACAAATATATATATATATATATATATATATATATATATATATACAGAAATGGTACATTGGGGTCCAGACCCCATTTGGATAAATATGGTCCACTCCTCATTGGGATAGTTGGAACATGTATTTTGAAAAATCGACCGTTGGATTAGATACTGCTGTTATGTATATCATGTCTGTCAAAAATCACAGTGATCCAATGGTTGGTTTCTGAGAAAACAGACTGTGAAAAAAACTGACATTTTATTGTTCTTTAAGTGTCATTTTTTTTCACATACAGTTTTTTTCACATATTTTAACATATCAAATTTTCATACCAGAAGTGATTATGGCAAAAGTTGAATCCTTTAATCTTATTTTTAAAGCTCTATAATTTATCGAGTCAAACATAAATAGTTTACTGCTCAATTCGATTAAGCCTGTCAAGTTGTAATTCGAGCGGACCATGATTAAGCCCATGGATTTTAATATATTTACTAAATCTGAGCCAATTCAAGGGTTTTTCTGTGAAGATTATCCCAATATCTAACCTTGTAGTGAAGAAAAGAAGTGGACCAAGTTAGACTTAGATTTCATGGAATCTCCTTGGCAAGTGGGATAGAAATTCCATTTGATGTTTGGGCCTTTAAGACAAGATATAATAAGAAGGGCAGCCCAACCTCAATTAAGCTCTATAGATTTAAGGCCCTTTGTGTTAGTTTTATTTAAAATTATTTTTAAAAAATTATGTTTTCACATATCTCATTTAAGTTATGTTTAAATTATGTCTTCATATATAAAAAATTTCATACTAAAAGTGATTATGGCAAAAGTTATAGGGCCCAACTTTTGCCATAATTACAACTTTTGCTACCATAATCACTTTTAGAATTAAAATTTTAGTAACCATCCTATCACTGCTCAAGTCATCTAAAAAGTGATTTTTACCCTATCTCTTAGATCAAATGAAATTTTGAGATTTAAAAATAATTTTAAAGAAAAACTAATGCAATAGAACCCTTAGCTCGACCTTAGTGATTGGGAGAGAAATTAGGCTGAGCTATTGACTTGAACCTTTTTCTTTTTACATTTTTTTTTAAAATTTTTATTATTAAAGGTTCCTTTAGTTGGGTTTGAATTCCAAAAAGGGCATGAAAAGAAAAAAAGAAAAAAAAATGTTTATAAAAAAAACACAATAAATTGAATTCCTTTAGCATTTTCAAGCTAGTCTTTATATTTCCTTCGATCCCCAACTTTTTTTAAGATCCAAATACTCAACCAGATATTTGGACTACACAATTGGGATTGCCCTTTTTTTCTTTCATCTAGATGTTGAATTTGAATCTAAGATCTCTATCTCATAATAAGAGTTATTACATTTAACCAAAAGAACTACCGGTGGTTTGGACATGTATTCCCGTGATGTTTAGTTTGGATAGAAAAGTTAATTTATGTTGCTTATTTTCTCTTGTAAACTGATACGTACCTTTCAATTTACGTCACCCCAAATATATATTTGTATATCTGGAACTTGATTATTCATATTAATGGCTTGTAGCTTAGAGGTATGTAATCCTTCTATTGAATAGAGAGTTTTGGCGAATTCAATCGCATGAAAGTGAAAATACACCCGAGAGATTAGTTGAGGTGCGCGTAAGTTGGCCCGGACACTTTTGGTAACAAAAAAAAGAAAAGAAAGTGAAAATAATTTTACAAGTTGCTTAAGGTAATTGTTGCATAGTTTGCCTATATGTAACATCAAATAAAATTGCACCAGACGTTTAGAAAATATTGTCAAGATGGCCGAGTTGGTCTAAGGCGCCAGTTTCAGGTACTGGTCCGAAAGGGCATGGGTTCGAATCCCATTCTTGACAATTTATTGTATATTTTATTATTTTTACCCTTTTTTTAATGAATAGAACAAAGAGACCATAGGTGTATTGAAAAAACATCATCAATCTTATTAATTATTTTTAAAGTTAATGGAGTCACTGCCCTAGAAACAATATTTACCATTATTCAAAAGGATATATTTGCAAAAATAAAAGTATATCTCTATAATATACAAACTTGATCGATTAAGTTCCAGACCTTAAATTAATTTGGGGCCCACTCATCGTTTCTCACACTGTCGATGGTATTTTGAAAAAATAGCCGTTGGATTAGATAATCTTCTTATGTATGTTATGCCTATAAAAAATTACAGTGATCCAACAATCGATTTTCAAAATACAATTCGTGAAACATTCTAACAGTATTTATCATTGGATGCTGTAACAACTGCTTAACAGTCTGTATCTTGAAAACCGACCGTTGGATCATTGTGATTTTTGGCAAACATGACATACATTAGAAGATTATCTAATCCAACGGTCGGTTTTTCAAATACCAATCCCAGTGACAAGTGGACCTTAAATTAAGCTTAAGGTCTACACCTTAAACGATCATCTCTCTCTCTCTCTCTCTCTCTCTCTCTCTCTCTCTCTCTCTATATATATATATATATATATATATATATATATATATATATATATATAATTTCAATTCTGTTTTTTAAAGATACGTGCATAATATTTATATGAATTATTAAAGGGAGACTCAAACTCTCAATTTTGTCTTTTACTTTTAAATTTTGCTTTACAATTAGAATTAAACTAAGATACTTAGTGTAGGAAACATAAAGTTTAAATCCATTATTTCACTTCAAAAATAAAAATTATGGGTCTAAACCACCAATGCTTTAACCAAGATTATTTATGTAATATTATGAGCCTGTTTGGATCCTTTACTTGAATTTTTTTGTACTTGGATTTGATTGGACACTAACATCTGATATACCATCCCTAATAAATCGTTCATCTCATCAAACTTTAGATGACATGTTACGATGAAAATACCTAAGCAAATTCAATTAAGTACAGAAAAATTCAATCAGAGTATTGAGAATCATTATGACTTTGTATATGCCGGATAAAATTTTTGAATTCATCCACCACAAGTTGAAATAAATTTTCTGATTTTTCTTGGAAAATTCACAAACAAAAAATTCTTAATTTTTTCCATTACTTTCTAATTTACAATTACCATGTGATTTCTTCTTCAACAATATCTCACTAGAAATTAAGTTGCTAAAACATTGCCTAAGCCTATGCCAGTGCATGGATAGCTAGTTCACTAATCTCTATCCTTATCCATTAAAACCCAACTCACTCAATTGATTTGCTGTCGTTTTACTAAAATTAAAAAAAAAAATTGGTTCACTTCCATTTTGCCATTCAATATGAATTGACATGAATGGTGGAATATGAGGACAGAAGAGCTTCATGGTGCCTAAAATGCAGGAACACCTCTAATCTAAAAATAGAAGCACAAATATAGTTATAAATAAAGTGTAAAAACAGTGTAGAGTGGCTTAAATTAGACATTAATCCCAACTCATCTTTCAATCCTTGGGAAACAAATTAAGCAATTGGGTGTATATATATATATGTATGTATACACACTATATCTTTGTTTATTTCCAGCACTTTGAAGCTGCCTTTAGAGACAAAGAAGACACTCACTTATTCTGGAGCTGAACAACTTAATCAACTTGTATTGTTTGAGGTCTTTCTCTTCCTCCTCCTCCTCTTCTTCTTTCTTCTTTTCCATAAATCTGTTATGTAGATGATATGTGTGTTTATATATATATATATATATATATATATATATATATATATATATTGTTAATAAATAACTGGTCGAATCGCTCCAACCCTTATTTGGATCCGCCCACAAAAGGGATAGGATCAGTTGATAAGTATTTCTAGTTTGAATTAAACTCCTAGTTTAAATTCAAATTAGGAGATATTCCTTCATCCCTTATCAGATAGGATTAGTTATATTAAGTGGATACAACTCTACTCTTTCCCTAGAGATATATTAGATACGAAAGTTACATATCAGAAGCGGGCTCTGTGTGTGTGATTTTTCTCTCTTTAAAGTTCTCTCCATTAGAGCTATTCCTAGCTCTTGGGTTTTAGGTCGTGGAATTTGAGAGCAACTCTAGTAGCCATCCCAACTCTCACAAGCAAGGACTACACGGAGGGTTTTGAAGGTTGTGACAGAGGCCAGTAACAAGCCAGCATATAGGATCCAAATTCTTCCGCAACGAGGGTACATTTCGATCTCGAAATTACATTTTATGTGTTATGATTTGTATATTACATGTTTAATACGTGTTATATATATATATATATATATATATATATATAGACAAAGAGAGAGAGAGAGTGATTTTCTTATGCATACGTATATATAAAAGTTTATGTAAGGGCTTGAGTTTTTAGTCAAATAATTTTTTTTTTTAGAATTGATAGTTGAATTAGATATTCTTCAACGATTAGTTTAAAATACAGACTGTACATGCAGTTTTCACACAGGAATAATAAATATTTAATTTCTGTTCAAAATTTTCTCTTGGATTTCCTTTTCAATCATTTCTTGTTTGAGATGACTGCAATTTTTCATCACCTGCAGTTTAATATAATGGGTTTCTACCTTGTATAAACCTTTTAAATTCCATGGAACATATATAGAAAGTCGACACTCTTGCACAGCTAATTATTTTCCCGAGCTGAGTTGTTCTTTCTTTTTCCCGGAAAGGAAAATGAATAAAAGAAAATTAGTGAGAGAAAAAAAAAAACTAAATAAACCACGACACGTCAACCCAGTTTTTAAGTTCCGATTAAAGTATCTGATATAGAATTATTGTAATCCATAAAATATCTTCAAAAATTCATTTTTTGAGAAGTATTGTTATGGTATATCTAGGTGCAGCATAATCTGTTGGTCCCACCCCTCAGACCCTTTTAAAATGAGTTATCAGACCGTCCAATCACTAAGCAATCTCCAGTTGCATGTTTAATGATCAGTAGGCAGTGATTTGGTTGTGGGTCTCACCTATATATATATATATATATATATATATTGGATAATTTTGAATTGAAGTTTGTTTTTGTGGATTAGTTGTTTGTTATCCATTTACAGATAATGACACTCATTATTAATGCACTTCTGAAACTTTTATGGAAATTTTCAAAATTAATGGTAACACTTTGATAGTTTTTTGAAAATGAAGTATAAATATATATGGGTGTCAAAATAAGGCGTTAGAAAATTATTATGCAGATAAGCCTAAGAAGAGGAATAGGGGGAGTTTCTGAAGGTAATGATCTTCAGACTTTTACTGGTTTGCATTATGGAAGTGCTTTTTTCTGCTTTTGAAAGCAAAAATATGAAAATTGCTTTCAAAATCAAGAAGAGAAATCAGAAGCCACTATTATTATTTAATTTCTCTTCTCTTTTTGTTTTTGGTTGTTTATAAGATCAGAATGGATTATGTGTTGTGTTGATGGGGTTCATGTACATTAAAAAAGTTTCTCGGATAAGTAATACAAAACTGAAAAATGGGTTAGTGATGAAGATCAAAATCACTGCTATTTCTGGGTTCTAATCCCCATAACCCTCTAATAATATGGTACACAAATTGGCAAAAGAATATATATATATATATACTGGGTGGGTAAAAATTTTCTTTATTTCTTGCTTCATCTCTGTCCTTTGGATGATACTGCATGAGGTGGCAATAAAAATTTGACATATGTTTCTGTTTGTTTTCCATTACTGTGAAGGAGGCTTAGCTTTTCTGTCTTCATATTTGAATATTTTCTGTCATGTAAAGATGTCTTCTTGTTTCTAATGACATATTTAATTGGGAAAGTTGATCGAATTGGAAAATAATTATTTAGGGATTAAGTGTCATTTTCCTTCCATATAAGAGTATTAGGTTATGAATTATTTGCTGTTCCAATTTGACATTATTGGTAAATGACATCATTATGATATCAATTTAAGATAATGTGATGTTTATCCTTCTAAAAATTTATCAATTTTATCTATCTAGTCAGCATTTGTTGACTTCATCAAAATAAACAAACGCTCAAATGACCGTTAGATCATTTAAGTGGTCTAGATGATCACTCAAATGACCGAGATCTAACGGCCATTTGAGTGTTTCCTGATTTGCTGACTAGATCATTTCTCCTATATAAAGCTTGGGCTATGAAATATGATGCATTGCTTCTCTGCAGAAAGTGGCATTGTGTCTAATGACCGTGGTATTGGCCAGAGTGTTATCATTTCTTCCTAAATTTTTACGGTTTCCTTTTCATGACTGAAATTCTGCAGGTTCTGTCTGATTTTATTAGCAAGATACCTCTAGCCCATTTTCTCAATTTGAGAGGACATTTTTTTGGGTAAATTTGTATTCAAAATTTGCACCAAATGGAGGGTGGTGTCCATAAAGCAGGTAAAACAGAGTTCACAGAATGCTGGAAAACAAGTTGGAAAACACCTTACATTATGCAGCTTGCCCTCTCAGCTGGCCTTGGAGGTCTCCTGTTCGGCTACGATACAGGTAACATAAGGCATACTCCAGGGAATGAAAATAGGGCAGATTGTTCAAATATTGCTCTACTAATATAACTTCATATATATGATTATGATCTAGTCCAAAAAAAATAATTGCATAACTTGTGTAGGAGTTATTTCCGGTGCCTTGCTTTATATTCGAGACGACTTTGAAGAAGTCGATAGAAAGACATGGCTACAGGTACGTTACTACTGTTAGGGTTACGTTTGGATCTCAAAAAGCAAGAAAGAAAAGAAAAGAAAAGTATGGAAAATTGCTTGAAAAACGGATTCCATTCCCAAGCCTTTTTTTTTTTTCTTTTTTCTTTTTTTGGGGATTTTCTTGTTTTCTTTCCTTTCTACTTTCCTAAATCCAAACTATTGAAGACTTGTTCCATATTAGTCTCTCATCCCTGAGCTTGGTTAATAAGTTTAAAAACCCTTCAATCACTTGATTACTTAAATTATTGAGTTGAATCGGGTTTCTCACATGGTATCAGAGCCATGTAGTGGGTGGGTTCGCAAACCAAGTCTCCATCCCATTACTCCCGTGTCTCTGCCCGGGAGCCTCTTCACCGCAAACCTGCTGCTGACCTATTCTCTGGCTCAGGGTTTCATTCACCCATGTACAATCTCTGCCCCTGGTGGAGGGGCACCTTCACTGAAAATTTGCGGGCCACCAAGTTTCTGATTCAAGGTTTCATCACGCCACCCAAACTTGATTAATAATTTCTAGAGACCCTCAACTCGACAACTTAAGTTATTAAGTTGGATCCTCGTTTCTTACACAAAACAAAATGTAGACTAAGAATCGAGGTGTTATTAATGTCATCTTCCATTTATGACTCGATTAATTCTGAATTTATTTATGTGTTGCAGTCAACCATAGTGAGTATGGCTGTAGCAGGAGCTATTTTTGGTGCTGCATTTGGTGGATGGATGAATGACAGATTTGGGAGGAAAATATCAATATTAGGAGCTGATACTGTGTTCTTTTTTGGTGCTATAATAATGGCAATAGCTCCAACTCCATTGGTAATCATCATTGGAAGAATTCTTGTGGGATTGGGAGTTGGAATGGCATCCATGACATCTCCTCTTTACATTTCAGAATGTTCTCCTGCTAGAATCAGAGGTGCTCTTGTTAGCATAAATGGTTTGCTAATTACAGGAGGCCAATTTTTGTCCTACCTTATAAACTTAGCCTTCACCAAGGCATGTACTTTTCAATCTCTCAAGTAGTTTTGGGCTTTTTTGATGTTAAGTGTTTGATATTTTGCTCTTTAGTTTTGGAGTTTATTAATGCTGCAGCCTGTATTTGTTTCAGGCACCTGGAACTTGGAGATGGATGCTTGGAGTAGCAGGACTTCCAGCTTTGCTTCAGTTTGTGTTGATGTTGATGCTTCCTGAGTCTCCTCGATGGCTCTACAGAAAGGTTGAATGTCATCAAAATTTTCCATTAATTTTCATTGGCGCCGTTTGATTGATAGGAAATTAAAGGAAAAGGAAAGAAAATTAATATAAAAGTTGAAACTTTTATTTTCTTGCAACAGGGGTAGAAAAAGCAAGTTTCACTTTCTTACTTTATTACCTTTCGTTATCTCTGTTGTCTTACATTTCACTTTTTCACATAAGTTTCTTGACAACCAAACAAACCCATCTATTGCTCATCTCTCCATACTCATGAAAACTAATATCTATTGTTGTTCATATAAAACAGAATAGGGTAGGCGAGGCGAGGGAAATCTTAGAGAAAATCTACCCTGCCGATGAGGTTGAAAATGAGTTAAAAGGATTGCAATCATCAGTAGAAGCCGAAAAGGCCGAGGATGGTGATCTTGCAGATGCCAGTTTCATAACAAAAGTGAAAAAAGCTTGGGGCAATACCGTAGTCCGAAGAGGGCTCTATGCTGGCATCACAGTTCAAGTAGCTCAACAATTTGTTGGCATTAACACTGTAATGTATTATAGTCCGACCATTGTTCAATTCGCCGGATTTGCATCGAACAAGACGGCTTTAGCACTCTCTCTCATCACTTCCGGTCTCAATGCTGTAGGCTCTATTGTTAGTATGGCTTTTGTTGATCGATATGGAAGGAGGAGGTTGATGATTATCTCCATGTTTGGCATTATTTCTTGCCTCATTATCTTGTCCATTGTTTTCTTCCAAGCTTCTATTCATGCTCCATCAATTAGTAAGATTGAAACGACACACTTTGGTGGGAACTCAACATGTCCTAGTTATGTTACTGCCCCGGATGCAGCATCATGGAATTGCATGGCATGCTTGAAAGCTCCAGATTGTGGATTCTGTTCTAGTGCAGTGAATGAAGTAAGTTTATTAGACAAATGCACTCTTGTGATACTCGCTAATTAACTTAATAAGCATGTCACTTTCTTAAACCCTCTTTGGATTGAGAAGAAAAGTACCAAAATATACTTTTGAAAGCCCAAAAACCCAATTGTTGTTCCCACATGCTTTTCTCTAAAAGCAAGGTTACTCTTGTTTTTGCCTAAAAGCTCGGAAAAAGTTAATAATGTGCTTTTATCTATGCCGAAGTTGAGGTTATGATTGTGTTTTTGGGCTTCAATAGCACAATTTAGTTCTTTAGTGCTTTGACTATGCCAAAGCTGACGTCCTTGGACACCCGTCTGATGTAATATATAAAGGGGCGGAACCAAGGCATAGCCAAGGGGGGCCATGCCCCCCTAACTTTTGACTTTCCTTAATATATATATATATATATACAATATATGATATTTGCATGATGGGAAAAGGTTAGTAAGGGGCTTGGCCCCCTTAGACTTTACTCCTGGTTCCGTCAATGGATATATATATCTCTATCATTACTATGGCAAGATTTTCATACATTAACATTAGACGATGTGGGTCGACCATCCACATCATCTAATGCTAGTGCACGAGAATGCTATTGATAGGATTTTCAATATTTTTCACTTTGCTCTTTTAATCAGTATCAACCTGGAGCATGCTTGGCAATGAACGACGCGGCAGAAGGTGCATGTAGAGTCGAGCATAGAACATGGTACGCAAATGGGTGTCCGAGCAAATTCGGGTTCCTGGCAGTAATCCTCCTCGGACTTTACATTATCTCCTATTCCCCAGGAATGGGAACAGCTCCATGGATTGTCAACTCAGAAATATACCCATTAAGATACAGAGGCATCGGAGGAGGAATCGCCGCCGTTTCCAATTGGGTCGCCAATCTCATTGTCAGCGAATCGTTTTTAACTCTCACCGATAATCTGGGTTCCGCCGGCACGTTTCTGCTTTTCGCTGGATTTTCATTGGCCGGACTTATAGCGATTTACTTTCTTGTACCGGAGACGAAAGGTTTGCCATTTGAGGAGGTGGAGAAGTTGCTTGAGAAAGGGTTTAGGCCTAAAGCTTGGATTAGAATGCAGAAGAAGTCGGGTTCTGAAAGTGATCATGCCAACAAGAGTGTTGATGATGCTTAATTAAAAAGTTCTACAGAGAGGGAGATATTTGTCAAATTAATGGACCAAATTGGCAAATTCTTTGTTGGTTCTGCTTTTGATTATGTTTGCTTCTTTTGGTGCTTTCTAATAAGGAAGAAAACCATTTTTATTTGTTTCCCGTTTTGAGATCACAGTTGTTTTTATGCTTTCAAATCACTTTTGATATGTGGGTTTTGAATTTTGATTGGTAGTTTCTAGCATGGTAGTCATGAAGTAAATTAACAATGTATTGAAAATGAGGAGACAGAAACAAGAAAAATACTATAGCACCAGAAGCTTTAATCCGAAATTAAAAAGCACCCTGTTGTGTTCTACTTTGAATGGTAAGGTCTCTCCTCTCAAATTACTTTCCACTTTTTCACACACTACTCAAACCACGACACGTCAGGATAGTTTTAAATTTCGGGTTAAAGTGTCGAGTGATATAGAATTGTTGTATAAACAATTCCACATCCATTTATTAGTAGGGGAATTTAAAATAGTGTGTTTTAATTTCCGTAGTATTGTCTTAGTCCTACTAACCAATTAATTATATTACTAGTACTTTTAATTAAATTCAACTCAGCTAAATGTTAATTCCAACTGCATGTATGTTTGTTTCGTTGTAAAATAGTTTACAATGTAAAACTTTTCATTTTGAAAATTGATCATTTTACTGTATTTTTGGTGTTTGGATCTTTCCTGTAATATAATTTTAAAACTAATAAAAATAATTTTAATTGATAAAAGGTTTCCAATGATCATATGGCCAAACAGTGTAAATCCAATTATCTCTATTTTTTTTAGGAGAGAGGAGTGATGTGGGAAGAGATTTGATAAAGGGTTTAATCAATTATAGTTTAGGTGAGATTTTAGGAAGTGGAGAGGAGAGACGTGAGAAGAGATGGAAAATAACTTACGGTTCTTTTTGGGGTAAATTATTTTCAGTCAAATTCGACTCTTTGACGTAAAATGTTGTAACAAACATGCATAACAAGACTATTTACATGAATTTCATTTTGCTCGTTTCATTTTAGGTTGAAATAAATGGAGTCAACTACATGAATTAGAACACTTCTTTACCTCTCAAAAAGTCAATTTTGAGATCAATAACATGAAAAAAAAATTAAAAAAATAAAAGAGAGAGAGAGAGAGAGAGAGAGAGTTACCACACTTGGCACACACTTAAGCTTGAAACTAACAAACAAAGGATGCCGACACTTGGGTGAAGAAACGATTCAAAGTTCCTGCAAAAAAGCAAAATCCTGAATCGACAAATGGCGGAGATATAGTATTGGGCTACCTGGGCTGTAGCCTAGGGAAGCCTAGCCCAAAATATTTTTTTACTACTTTTATTCTAGTTCAGTCAAGCCCAGCCTTAGGTTCTAGCCCAGTCCAAGTAGCTAAGTCCCACTCCAGCTCAAGTTCACCAAACTCCTCAACTGCTCCGGCGGCCTCCAATTCTCTTCTTAGTTTTTACTGTTTGGATTACTCCTATAATTTCATTGCTTTTGGATTAAGATAATTTTTTAAAAAACCAACTTCATACAATCAAACATATTCTAAATATCTAGTCTTTCTATTATAAGGTGCAACATACAGAAAGATGCGTGAGATGACCTTCACAGACAGAACCATTTGGAAATAAATTTTCAAAAACTGACTGTTAGATTAAATAAATTGCTTACAAATTTCATGTTCGTCAAAAATCACAATGATCCAACAGTTGATTTTTAAAAAAACCAAACGGAAAAAAATAGTAATATTTTAAAGAACAAAAAATCACAATTGATTAGTCTTTCTACAATCAAATATATTCTAAATGATCAAACATATTCTAAATAATTAGTCTTTCTATTACAAGGTGCACCATACGGAAAGATGCGTGAGGTGACCTTCGCAGAACCACTTGTAAAATAAATTTTCATAAACTAACGTTAGATTAAATTAATTACTTACAAATTTTATATTTATCTAAAATCACAATGAACCAATAGCTGATTTCTAAAAAATAAAACGGAAAAAAAAATAGTAATATTTTAAAGAATAAAAAATCACGATTGATTTTATAGAGAGATAGTCAACATATGCAACTTTGCATAGGATGTCGTTGATAATAAAAGGATTGATTAAATATTTTCTCATTACTCTTTTCAAGTCAATACCTTTTAAAGTTCATTAAATAATTTTTTTATTTTTTTTTTAACTCTAGCCGAGGTGAGCAAAAAACCCAGGCTCCGCCCTGATTGAGAGATTGCAACAATTGAAACACAATCAAAAGGACAAGACATATCTGCTCTTGCCAGCTAATGTGTGTTCAATGACGACAAGGAAAGAAAAGGAAAGATATATAGTGAAAAGTATTACGCAATCTTGTTGTGGGGTTGGTTGGTGGGCTGGCTAGAAAGGTACGACAAGTTGTGGCGGTATGTATATCATATACGGCGTTGCCACTAGGCCTCTATTTTTTTTTTTTTTTGGTAAAGTTGCCACTAGGCCTCTATTTATTCAGTTATAGCAGCATTCACAGTTGATGAAATATACTACTATTTGGCAAATTTTGGCAACTTTATGCTGACACATATGATACTGAATAAATAAAGGCCTAGTGGCAACTTTACCAAAAAAAAAAAAAAAAATGGAGGGGGTTGCCGTAAAGTTGCCACTAGGCCTCTATTTTGCATATTGTTGGACAGATTCACAGCATATTGTTGGACAGATTCACAGTTGATGAAATATAACCTCTTCAACATTGTTCGAAGAGGTTATTTTTTCTCTGTAAATTTATTCAATCTAATACAATTTTTTTTTTCCTTATCAAATTGTCAACTGATTTATTTAAAAACTAAATTACAACAAGAGAGTAAACCTAATTTAATTTAATTTTCAAATATAAGCAGAGAGAGAGAGAGAGAGAGAGAGAGAGAGAGAGAGAATATTTGGCAAACATTAATGCTTGCTTGATAATTATTTATCTGACCAGTTTTATTTAACCAATATTTGGCAAGTTCTTTGTTTGTATGAATCTGTCCAACAATATACAAAAACACAATTTTTTTCAAACCATCGGGTGATAAACCAACTGGGTGCTAAACCAACTATATGCTGATACATATGATACTGAATTGCAGTAAAATAGTTAACATAGTTTCTATATAGAGAGAGAGACAGAGTCCTTTTCATCTTTACATAACCAGAAAGTTTTGCTAACATAAGAGATTGACAAAAAGAATTACACAATACAGAACTCAAGTTGCATTTGAGATGCCAAAAAGGAAAAAGAAAATCTCCAAGCATACACTCTGTCCAGGTAGTATAACCAGACAATTAGTATTTGAACAGAATTTGGATCAGCCAAACAAAACATAAAGGATCATAGTCCAAAATCCTCGTCAACCCAAAACCAAAAGGACAAACACGATGATCTCCCAACTCTAAATGAACAATATCTAGTCAATAAAAGGGCAAAGGAAAAAAAAAAAAAACCCAAAACCTAGGTACAATCATACATTTAATAGTCAGTTCTCACTAGCAGCCCCTGAATTCTTTTTACCTTTCATTTTGCTCCAAGATTTAACCTCCACTCTGTACAAACCTTTCAATACACTCCCTATATACAACCAACAAACAACCACTACTATGAATGCCTCTCTAATAGGTAGTAAATTTTTACCTTCCCTCTTCTCTAAGGACTTGAACATGAAGCCTCCTGTCTTGGTTCTCTCAAATACCCAAGAAGTGTCTCAGCCTGCCAAAACAAACAAACAAACAAACAAACACCATTACAATTCAGCCATCCACAGGCAACACGATGGCCACAAATATACTGTGAAGTCAAAAGTGTCGGCAAAATGAAATAGTACAACATGTGCCATGGATGTATCCATCAAAAGTGGCATTCATGTATGAGCATAAAGGACAGTGGAATTAACACATGAGAGGACAGTGAAATTAACACAAGGCACATTGTACCAATTACAAAAACTTCGGTAAATCAATCACAGATATCTGAACCTTTTGTAATTCGTAGCACGAAATGTAGGCTAGCAAGAAAGGACAGTGGAATTAACACAAAATTTAATATATAGTACCATTATCCAACTCACTGAGTTATCAATTTAACTCACTGGAGACTCACCTTATGCTTCGCTCGAGCCGTTCCAGTCTGCGAAAGCGCAACGAGAGGAGGTATCCCACCTTCCCTCACCAGAAACCCTCGATTCCTCACAGAATCAGCACACAGTTGCAAAAGAGTTAGCACAGCAAATTCCTTCCCTTTCACAGACCCATCCTCGATTGCTTCGACAAGCGCCGGAATACCGCCTTCCTCGACAATAGCTTCTTTCCCCTCTTGAATAGCAGCTAAACTACTCAATATCACCATCGCCTTCTCTGCTAACCCCGTCCCCTGCTCCGAAACCAAAGTCACCAGCGGCTTCACTGCTCCGGCACTCACCGCCCTCTCCTTGTTCTGCTTCATCGAACAAAGCTTATACAGCGTTGTAAGCGCATCTTTCTTTCCCCTATTGGAACCGTTCAACAGTAACGCAACCAACGGCGGGATAGCCCCGCAGGCGCCAATCGAGGTCTTGTTATCGTCGATCAATGAAAGGCTTAACAACGCACACGCAGCGTTCTGCTTCGAAGTCTCCGTTCCTGTTTTCAATACATAAACTAGAGATTTTATAGCACCTGAATTTGTAATTAATGTTTTGTTCCCTTCGTGGAGCGAGAGATTCAGTAGAGCCGTTACGGCGTGTTCCTGTGTCCATGGATCGCTGCAACGCAAGAGAGGAATCAAAGCAGGAACCGCACCGGATTCTCCAATCAAAGCTCGGTTATCCGATCGATTCTTCGCGAGTAAACGTAGTTTCGCCGCGGCGGATCGCTTCACCGCAACCGACGGCGACTGAAGCCCGTCCACACAGATCTTGACCGTCGGCTGAAGATCCTCCGGCGAAATACTCTCAATAATCTCAGTCGAGAAATTCTCTCTCTGCAAAAAACCTAAACACGGCTCCGGCTCCGGATCCGACTTCTTGCTCTTCTCCACATCTTCAGATGCCGGAATACTCGCTAACCTCTGCAACTCACCCGAAATATCGCTGCTACATCCCGAGAAATCGCTGAAAGCTTGAGAAAGATCGAGAAAATTATCTTCTGAAGAAGACGATTTCACAGATTTGTTAGTCCGAGACACGAGTTCGCCGAGTCGCATATCGATAACTGATTCGGTCAAGTTTTCGGACGCGCATGTCGATTTTCCGGCAGTCGAACCGGTGAACGAGCAGCTGTGGTCAGTCTGGTAGATATTGGACCGGATCGTGCGCATCGATCGGCCTACGTGCCGTTGAATCTTCGTGGAAGAAGCAGAAGACGTATACAGATTTCGCGTCGATGAAAACCGGTTCGAATTTGAGAGAGAATCTTCCACAGAAACCATCTCGAAAACAAAAACAGCTGCACAGAGAGAGACACGAAATGGTTCAAAGATTGCTGAGAACGGTTTCAAGAGAGTTTCATTGTAAAAAGAGGGACAGAGATACAGGGCTTCAAATTCGCATTAATGGCGGATTTATAAATTTTCGTATGCACACAGAACCTAGAAGAAGGTTTGGTATCTGAGTGACTCTAACCTCACAGGAGTCACCTATAAGATAACAAGATAAGATGTGGGCACCACACATCACACCGAAATGAACGGTTGAAAATATGACTATGGTGACAGTCATAACAATTACCGTGAGACTAGACTTTCCTTTGCAGTAGAACCGTCGGTGATAGAATGAAGCGTCGTCGCTTTCTAATTTTAGGAACTTTTTCAAACCTTGCATGCGAAATTACGTAAAAGTCCTCAGATTTAAGTGACTGAGCTTTACCTTTCTCGTTTATTAAAAGCGAGGGGCAGTGATTGGGAAAGATTCGACGTTGGTGTCTACGACAAGAGTCAGCTATAGCGTTATTATCGTAATACGGGACACGTGTTGCCAATTTCGACTAATTAGATGATATGATGGATACGATTTCTTTACCGTCTGATTTGAATCAGACGGTGTGGAGAGATTTCAAAATGGTCGGCAATTGGACCTTATCTCATATTGTTGTCCGGAACCGGAATCTGTGAGCAGTCTTCAGGGTCTTTACTCTGGACAGATCACATCAAGCACACGTTTACCGCAAGAAGATATCGGAATTTTTGAAATTTTTATATGGTTCCAAAATTCCAAGTCATTATCAAAAGAAACTTAAGCGAATTAATCCAATTAGTGGGAGGAGAATCTCTTTATCTTATCAATCAAGATCCGATTTTTTATTTTAAAAATTAATTTCTAAATGTACCAGGCCGATTTATTCGAGATGTGCGCAAGCTGATCCGGACACCTGACCCATGAACCATAAAGAAAAGGAGAAAAAATCTTAAAGTCATTAGGCTAAAATAAAGAACTAAGAAAACTTATTACAAAATCATATAAATTATGCACTAATACAAGTTGTTCAATAATATAATAATTTTATTGTTCAATATTGATTCATTTCATTCATAAAAAAATGATAAATTTGCCTTTCAATGTAGAAAACATTCGACGACCAAATAACTTGTTCCTTGTTGTTTTGGCAAATGATTCATCCATTTCATTTTTTATCAAATCCTCTCCTTCGTAAAAAAATTAGACGATTTAATATATATATATATATATATATATATAGGGATAAATTTTTTGGATGTATAATAATATTGCTCTTCAATTTTTATAATGTTGATTGTATCTCAAATCTAGATTATCAAATATTTAATAAAATATCCCAATAATTTACAAATTGATTTTTTAAAACAATAGACTCAAAGAGGTCATGTATTCCAGGTCAACCAAAATTCTTAATGAATCGTCCCTATTCAATATAACATTTAAATTTTTGTTAATTGAATTTGAATATTTAATAGTGAAAAGTATGAGATAAGGTTCGGACTTTAAGCTTAATTTAAGGTCCACTTGTCATTAGGATTGATATTTTGAAAAACCGACCGTTGGATTAGATAATCTTCTAATGTATGTCATGTTTGCCAAAAATCACATTCATCCAATGGTCGGTTTTCAAAATACAGACTGTTAAACAGTTATTACAGCATCCAATGGTAAATACTGTTAGAGTGTTTCACGGACAGTATTTTAAAAACCGATTGTTGGATCACTATAATTTTTTACAGACATAACATACATAAAAAGATTATCTAATCCAACGGCTGTTTTTTCAAAATACCATCATCTATAGGAAAAATGATGAGTGAAGTTTAAATTAATTTAGGATCCGAGCCTTGATGGATGAAGTGTGAAGTATATAAGATTTACTATGTCAAATACAATGGTGATACGCAATCATTAGTGAAAGAGCTGGCGGCTGGATGTAAAGCTCTTTTTCTCCCTACCCACATTGACTGAACTTTTAAAATAAAATAAATAAATGATGATGAAATTAAATAGTTTCTGCAACAATGTCAATACTTAAAAAACAATTAAAGCCCATTTGATTTTTTTTTTAATAATGCAACATGCTGAGTTGTTTACCACCTTCTAATATGGACTGAAAAGATAGTGTTTGTCCTTGTTTAGTAGTATTTGATAAGATTAGGTATATAATAGAACCAATAGCATCTTGCCACATCAAAAAGTGTTTTGTTTAATTATTGTTTTTCTTTGATCATTAGGACAATGGTGACATATGCTTGCTTATGTAGCAATGCCCCCCCCTCAAAAAAAAAAAGTCATTAACACAATATTTTTCCAAATTAATTATGAGTTAGTTTACTTAAAAGAAATGCCCACGATCCTGCCGATGGAATTCTGTGCAAACCCTTAGAGTAGAGTGATTTCTACCGTAAATCTACTTGGAAGGATCTCTAATAGAATTCTATTTAAAAATCATATTACACTACGAGAATATATGTGCCTATCATGATTCAATTTTTAGGAACCTCAAACAAGCTCTCTATGTGTTGATTAAGATTTATAAACACTCTCTAATGCATCGATGCTATTCCTAGATTAGGGTTTATAAACACAATTTTTTTATGAGTTAGTTTACTTAAAAGAAATGCCCACGATCCTGCTGATGAAATTCCGTGCAAACTCAAAGGATGGTGTGATTTCTACCGTAAATCTATATGGAAATCTTGCTGGTGGGATCTCTAGTAGAATTCTACTTAAAAATCACATAACACTACGAGAATATATATGTACCTATCATGATTCAATTTTTAGGAACCTCAAACAAGCTCTCAATTTATTGATTAAGATTCTTAATTAAACACTCTATAATGCATCGATGCTATTCATAGATGCTATATTGTGGTCTTATAATATATGGCACTTAGGTTTTATAAACCTAGGAAGTGGACTTATTATTAAGTCATGATGATTAGAGACTAAGTTGAATTAATCATGCTCTCCCAAGATTAATACACAAAGCCAACGCATATATAATATTCACTAATCACTACCACTACTCACTTAGTGCGTAATCTTTTCAAAATAATGCCATATCTTCGCGACACACAAACAAACACTTAGAAGAGAAATCTTAAATTAGTGGGGGAGATTAATTAAAGCTAGTGAGCTAGATTAATTAGACTAGCTTTTCATACTTAAGGTAACTTCTAGGATTCGATTATATGAGAATACTTATGATGATGATATTGCAGACTTGTATAAAGTTTGTGTGAACACTTTTAAAACGGAATGGCATGATGTTAATTTGTCCCATTACATGAGAGTTGTACGTTATAATAAACTTGTAATGTGATCCACTATAAAGCTTACATGTAAAGTTAATAATACAAATGATGGTTGGGTTGGTCAGACAATTTAATCTATAGAAGAGGTATCATTGTCTTTGCTAGGCTAGAAGCTTCCCATGTTTACTTTAATTCGAAAAAACCTATAGATTTAGCCATATGTCAATATATGTGGCTTGCTTTGTAGGATAGCTAGAGAGCTCCATTGATCCAATGATGCCTACATTGTTTGAACTAATTGAAAGAAAAATGATGCCTACATCAGGTGTCCTTTTGTAGAGCCACTTGCGATGAAAATTTTGAAAACTGACTGTTGGATTTTATAATCCTATCATGTATGTCATGTCTACCAAAAATCACAGTGATCCAACAGTTGGTTTTTGAAAAATTTAACTTTGAAAAACTATGACTTTTTTGTTCTTTAAAATGTTATCATTTTTTAGCAGTCAGTTTTCTCAGAAACCAACCATTGGATCACTGTGATTTTTGGCAAGCATAACATATATTATAGGGGTATCTAATCCAACGGTCAGTTTTCCAAAATTTAAAGTGCAAATGGCTCTACAAAAGGGCACCTGATGCAAGATGCATCAGGTGCACCTTACCATAGCACCTCCAATATATATATATATATATGGTTCTTTTTTCATCTCCAACTTTATTGTTTGGTGTGATAATTGATATGATAATTTCATAATATATTAACATAATAAATCAATATGATAAATACTACAGCAATATAAGACTAATGTGACAATTGTTGTGATTGATGTCATATCATATGAGGTGGTAGGATGAATATCGTAATGTCTTGTGGCACATTACGTGGTAGATAATAAATGGCCAGTAAAGCAGTGGTGCGCTTAGCAAGTTAGCATTTTTCTAGGACATGTTGTGGGTTGTTTGTATTTTTTTTTTCCCTAACCAACAATACAATCCAAACCCTACCCCAATTTTCTATAATACTATCAAATGGGTATAAAATTTGTTTCAAATTACTCAAACGTTGGAATTCTTTCCTGAAAATTAGAACCATAGATGCACATGTTTTATTTATAATCACTCAAAACATGACACATCAGGGTGATTTTTAATTTTCAGTTAAAGTCTGTAGTTGTATAGTATTTTTCTTTTACTAAATGACGGCCATACACTTAATTTCAATAAAGTGTAACGCGTAAGTGGCGGCATGCTTAACACATGCAAGTCGGACGGGAAGTGGTGTTTCCAGTGGCGAACGGGTGAGTAATGCGTAAGAACCTGCTCTTGGGAGGGAAACAACAGCTGGAAACGGCTGCTAATATTCCGTAGGCTGAGGAGAAAAAGGAGGAATCCGCCCGAGTAGGGGCTCGTGCTTGAATAGCTAGTTGGTGAGGCAATAGCTTACCAAGACAATGATTGTAATACCAATAATTGTAATACCAATAATGACATTGTTTGAACCAATCACGAGAAAAATATTAAAAATATTGACTAGATGAATTGTGTAGTAAGCTAGTTAGTTCTACTCGTTTTGATGCTAGGAACCCTCAACCTAAACATCTTGCATGCTTCAACCAAACTCTACCTCCCCTAATCTAAATTGCGTAAGAAACTCTTCACACAATTTTTGAATTTCAAATCTAACGTAGTACCACCAACTACATTTATTTATTCTCTCTCTCTCTCTCTCTCTCTCTCTCTATATATATATATATATATATATATATATATATATATATAAGTCATGATAATATAAGGCTGGCTTTACGCAAAGTTGCGTAAGGTCGGCTCCATATGGCTAATTTTATATCACAATTCGTAAAATTGACCGTTGGATTAGATGCCCCTCCTCTGTATGTCATGCCTGCAAAATATCACAATGATCTGATGGTTGGTTTTGGAAATATGTCATTGTGAAATTATGTAACTTATTTGTTCTTCAAAATATCACCATTTTCTTAACGGCAGTTATGTCAAAAACCAACCATCAAATCACTGTGATTTTTTGCAAGCATGACATATAGAGGAGGGACATCTAATCCAACAGTCAATTTTACGAACTGTGATATAAAATTAGCCATATGGAGCCGACCTTACGCAATTTTGCATAAGGCCGACCTTATATTATCATGACTATATATATATATATTATTGGGTAAGCAACTCTTAATTAGACTATCTAATCCCAATTGCCAAACCACCCAAATTGACTTTTGAAATTAAATATATATAGCTCGAGATCTTAAATGTGGAATTTTGAATTGATGTGAACAGAATTGACATTAGCTAGGTGTGGTCATTTCAAAAAAGCCTTATTAAAGTGGTTGTCACTTGACCCCAACATTATTCACTCATTCAAATTCATTCCACATGGCAAATTGACCCACAAGAAAAATAATAAAAGAAAAATTAATTTTGTTACTTGAAATTACAATTAGATAAGAGAAAAATTATAGACAAATTGTTTTTACACACAATAGTAAATAAATTTTTGACTTGACTCGCAGTTACGATTGGATAGAAAAAAAAAATGATAAATAAACTACTAGCAGTTCTATCCTGCATAGTATGATAAATAATTGTTAACCGAGACCTGCATTTATAATTAGGTAAAATAAAAATGATAAGATTGATTGTCGGATTAGATTGCCGACAATTAGCGTAGTAGAACAAGGACAAAAATGTCACGCTCCTTAAATTTTAGTCCACATGTGGTTTATTAAACTAAGCATAGAGGTGCCCCACATACCAAAAGAATGTATCAAGTGAAGAGAGGAAAAAGAGGTAAAAATGGCCTCAATATGCTAGAAATGTGCTCTATGGATGGTAAAAGGCACTAAATATGCAAAAGAATGATGAAGAAGAAAAATCCATAAACAAAAGAATGATAAATTTGTGGTTGTATTCTATGCAGTGAAAACCTTGACAGTATTGTCTAGTGAAGGAATTGCTTTTGAAAAGCAAAATGTTTTCACTTTTCAAGGATGATGAAAATGAAAATCATAATGACTAATGCCTTTATAGATATGGTCATATTTGGGGTAGGGGGGAACAACTTTTGAAAGGTAAGGCCCATATGGCCCACATCAAATGGGCATAGAGATGGCTGGGCCAAGGGTTTTTAAAATTTTTTTAAAATTTTAAATTTTTATGTGGTGGCAAGCAATGTACCATTCCTTGTATCTGCAACCCACTGGTTGTCACCTGTCACCCACCTTTTGGCTCGGAATGCTTGAAGCTAAGGGTGTCCTAATCCCAATTTTCTTTGCATTAAATGATGTTCCATGAACCTTTCTAAAGAGTTTTTAGATGCCACAATAATTCTTGTATACATTTATAGGGTTTGGGTGGCATGGGTCCATGAGGTCCACCTAATCTAAAACAGCCTCTGGCTAGGGTTGTAACTTGGGTGCAGTTTAGCTAGCCCACCAAAAATACAGCCTGATTTTATGGGTGGGTTTGGCATAACTTTTAATAGAGTTAGGGTTAGGGTTTGGATTAATAAATCTCAACATGACCTCAGTTTGGATTGAGCTGGTGTTGAGGCATTGGACAACTCAACCACAATGGAACTACAATTCCTTTATAAAGTATGATATATATTTATGAACTAAGATCATAAGATGGCATAAGTTTTAATGACTTTTTGTAGGAGTTGGATTTTATAAAATTTATTTTTAGGTTAAATACCCTTATCATCCATCCATACATGCTAAACATCACATTACTTGAACATTGATCAGGCACAAGTAGGCATTTGATTCATAAACTCATATTTCTAATCAATGAAAATCTCATATTCAATGATGAAATGGTTTTTAATATTTGACAGATATTATATGTATGTGTGGAATATATAATTTAACAAATCGTTTTAGTAAGAACATAAGTTTTTCTTTTTGGTAATTTAAGAATATGAAACTTGGATCAGTGGTTTATGTATCTTCTTTTATGAATAAGGTTATGAGTTTTATTCCTCATGATTGAGAATTGACCAATTTGTTGCTCGATCTTCTTCCCTACTAACAACTAACCATGCACAAAATATATATATATATATACAGACATGATAATATAACGCCGGCCTTACGCAAAGTTGCGTAAGGTCGGCTCCATATGGCTAATTTTATATCACAATTCATAAAACTGACCGTTAGATTAGATGCCCCTCCTCTATATGTCATGCCTGCCAAAAATCACAGTGATCTGACGGTTGGTTTTTGAAATATGTCATTGTGAAAATATGTAACTTATTTGTTCTTCAATATATCACCATTTTTTTAGAGACAATTATTTCAAAAACCAACCATCAGATCACTGTGATTTTTTGCAGGCATGACATACAGAGGAGGGACATCTAATCCAACGGTCAGTTTTACGAACTGTGATATAAAATTAGCCATATGGAGCCGACCTTACGCAACTTTGCGTAAGGCCGGCCTTATATTATCATGTCTGTATATATATATATATATATATATATATATATATATATATATATATATTTATGTCTTATTTTATCAATTATTTAAAGCCATTTGAAACATATCTCTTAAAAATGTAACACATGACATTACATGTATAATCAGCTTTTTTGTGAGAATTATATTTTGTGAAAGAAAAATACTATATTACCCGACACTTTAACCAGAAATTAAAAACCATCTTGACGTGGCCTGGTTTGAGTGGTGTGTGAAAAAGAGAGGAAGCAGTTTAAAATAAGAGAGCTCACCACTCAAAGTAGGACACATCAAGATAGTTTTTAATTTCGGGTTAAAGTGTTGGATAATATAGTATTTTTCTTTCACAAAATATAATTCTCACAAAAAAGTTGATTATACATGTAATGTCATGTGTTACATTTTTAAGAGATATGTTTCAAATGGCTTTAAATAATTGATAAAATAAGACGCTTCGCGAGTTCACGGCGGGTCACATAGTCAAATATTTTGGCTATTAATTATCCAAAAAAATATATATATTTTGGCTATTACTTCTGATTGTTTATTTTTCTTTTTTCTTTTTTCCTTCTTTACTCTTCAATTAAACTTCAATTTTTGCTCTGTTACTCAAACAATCCAACTCAACCCGAAATTAAATTGGGGTTAAGCTTTAAATCTTTAATTAGGTCACTTGGGTTTAAGTTCGAGTTAGGTTGGGTTTGGGCAAAGCATTATATCCTTTGGGTTGGGCTTGGATTGACCTCCAAATCCATCTAACCCACTTGATATACTGCTAGCCCAAGCCCAGGCTGCTTTTTCTCTATTGGATGATACTGGGCTCAATTATGAAAGTTGGGTTTGTCTCTGGGCTAGTTATTTGTAAGTTGAGTAAATTTGGGCTTGGCTGCATTATTGGCTTGAGATCATTTTATAATTTTGAAAGAGATGGGTTGACGGGATTAGTACTAGGATTGTCCAATGCTTCTAGCCTCTAGAGTCCATATTTGGCCCAAGAAAATGCTTATAGGGCCTGTTTGGCAAATCAAAGATTTGGAGTATACCTGTTCAAAGCCCATAAGTTGTCTAGTTCATGTTCAAATTAATTTTAAGTTGAACTAGTTTTTAGTTGTAACATGTTTGTCAAAAATTCAATGTATTCTGATTTCAAAATCATAAGAGCAGAGAATCAATTCAAAGACTAATTGTTATCTTCCCCTAATTAACCACCATATCTTCCCTAACCTTTAAGGATTCAATCATGGTTGAATCAAATTTGAACTAGCAGCATTCGAAATAGATGAGAAGGCATTCAAGCATGGTGATGGAGGAGGACTAAGCAGCCCTCCGACGAAGCACTTACTGAAACTCAACGCCAGAAATGTAAACATTTTCACCAGAAGCACTTACGGACCAAGTAGCCCTCTGACCAAGGCTAGAGATCCGAGTCTCTGTTGGGAATTTAAATGTCACCGCCGGGAATGTAAACATCTTCGCCAGAAGGACCGCCGTGAGGAGGAGTGTCGGCCATCTCTTCATCACCGTCGGGAATGTAAATGTCACCGCTAAGATACGGTTGCCTTTGCTTTTTCTGGTGGTCGATGGTGTTGTCCTTTCCGATGGACGGTGGCGGGTGGCGGTGATGCTGCTGCTTGAAGCTTCTTCTTCTTCTTCTCTCTTTCTCTGTTGTTGCTATTGATTTCTTATTTGGTTTTTATGAAAACTAAGGGAGGAGGTGGGGTAGCTTTGGACGGATTTTGGGATGAAATTAAAATAATAGAAAACCAGATAGTAAGTTTGATAGAAATTACCAAACATGGTTCAGGCATTGTGGGCCGACATTATATCTAGTAAAACTGGTTTTTTGATTTCCCAAACACCACCTAAAGTCCACATTAGGCCCAAGAAAATGTTTTTAATACGAGTGTATCCCAAAAAACCTCATCTCCTCTAAAATTGAGAATACATATTATTAAGTTATAAGATCGTTCGAAACTACCATACTTACAGTAATCATCTCAATAAGATTGGTTTTTAGGGCTTCAATTGATAAGATCCAACGGTGGGAGAGATGATTTGAGGTAAATGATGAAAATATGTTTATGTAACCAACTCCGAGTAGTTGGAATTAAAATTTAATAGGATTGATTTGAATTATGCTTAGAAAAATGATAAATAAACTATCACCAATATAACCCATCCTCTCACATGAATACCACATTGCTGAGGTGAGCCTCAACAATGGGTTGGGTCAGGTTAATTGGATAATCCATTTTTGTCTCGTAATAGACGAGGATATTATTTTAGGGCCCGTTTGGATAAGTTTTTACTTCATGTTTTTCATTTTTAAAAGTAAAAAGATGAAAATTTTGAGTGAAAAAAATCTGGTAATTACTTTAAAAAGTCGAGGTAGCAAGAAATTCTTGCTTCCTCAACTTGTAAAAGTAACTACCAAAATTTTGCACTATAGAAAATATAAAAAACTTTTATTTTTTTACTTTTAGAAGTAGAAAAATAGGAAATAGAAGCTTATCCAAACGCGTCCTTAAATTTTAGTTGTATTTGGGGCAAGTTTGCAGTTCTAGAAATTTTATTATTTTTAGTTCGAGATAATAGAGAAAAATGAAAGGAAAGAAAGTTCAAAAATGCTTTATAGAGGAATTCTTTCCGAGTAATTTTCAATATTTTTTTTTCTTTTCCCTCATTATCTCACGGATCCAAACGGAACCTTAGTGCATTTAATCATTTTTTTTTTTTTACAACTTTTGAAGTTAATTATGTTCTTATTTATGTAAAAAATTCAAACACACACTCACAAAAGAATTACTTTTTGGATTATTGGGTAATCCACCCAATCTCATTCTTAATAGGATGGAGTATATTAAGAAATACAATCATGTTAGACATTAATTTGGAATTAATCTTTAAACCTAAGCCAAGTTCAGGATGTATAGTTTATGAAAAATATTATAGCACCAGACACTTTAATCCGAAATTAAAAACCACCATGATGTGTCATGCTTTGAGTGGTGAAGTCTCTCCTCTCAAACTGCTTTCCTCTTTTTCATACATCATTCAAACCACGACACGTAAGAGCAGTTTTTTATTTCGGATTAAAGTATTCAGTCATACCGAATTGTTGATAGTTTATACATTTTAAAAAGTTTTATGGAGAGAGAGAGAGAGAGAGAGAGAGAGAGAGAGAGAGAGAGAGAGATGGTTGTTGGGGGAATTTAAGTTTTGTTAGAATTAGGAAATAGATAGTTGAGGATTTGGATGAGACTTCTACGGAAACCCATTGATATCCTAAATTAAGGTCAATGTAAGATTGCCTACCAACACTTCTGATGATTCATCCTCTTTAAAGCTTTAAATTATTTAGTTATATAAAGATAGGGACTTGCGTACGGGGCTTATTCATATTAAGTTAAAGATTACTCGTTAGTTGGGTCATAATCTCCCACCAAACACCAACCTCGTGAAAGAATTGAAGCATCAATGGAATTAATTTTTCCCTATTCAATCTTTTGTGAGAAGAATGATACTTTTTTCGCCATGAACATATTTGATAATTAATTTTTCAAAAATTTGAATATATGAATATCAACATGCCCGCATTCAAGTTAATATATATATATATGATTCTTTCAGACGTTCTTAAGGACATTCCTTCTGGAAGCCATAGGAATGGTATTTTGAAAAACTGATCGTTGGATTAGATAATCTTCTTTTGAATGTCATGTTTGCCATAAATTACATTGATCCGATAATCGATTTTCAAAATACAGTCTGTGAAACGCTTTGACAGTATTTGTCGTTCGATGTTGTCAAAATTGTTTAACTGTTTATATTTTAAAAACCAACCGTTGGATCAATGTGATTTTTGACAAACATGACATACATATAAAGATTATCTTCCAGTGAAAGTTTCCTTACGATATGAGCACAAGAACATTCTTACAGGATCGGTTATATATATATATATTCATGTGGGTAGGTTAATACACAGATATGAACATTGTGACGATGGATTATGAATAAGGATTAAAAAGAACCTTCTCATCACCAATAAAGAAGCTAATAGAAATAATATTGGCTTCTTTCTTACTCTCACTCTCAATCTAATGTGTTCAAATAGTAATAAAAACTGATTCCGTACATACATTCTTATATTTTGTATTATCACTTATGTCTCCACATTTACATATTTACACAAATATGAATACACATCTATGTCAATACATTCATGTATTTATGTGCATGTATTACTCCCTCAGTCCCATAAAAATAGGCCTCTTCCAAAAAACGCGCATATTAAGAAAACTCATTAATGCATTGATTTTTTATCTTTTTTACATTTTATTTCCAAAACTACCATTTTTTTATAACTTCATTTGATGTTATGTCAATATATTTTTGGAATAATAAATGGTAATATGGGAAAGTTAAAAGAAATATAAATTGATTTTTTAAAATGGACTATCATTTTAGAACAGCCAAAAAAGGAAAAAAGTCCTATATTTATAGGACGGAGGGAGTAGTATTTTTAAAATTAATCTTATTTCACTAATGAGAAGGTAAGTGATGACCATCAAATAATATCCTTTTTGTGAGAGGAGGTGTTTACTAAGAAACATATATATATTAAAGAACGAAACGTAGCTTTCTACTTCATCCATGACATTGGGGTTTCATCATGCTTATGTTATGCTACGTCTAAGGGTGTCATTTTGCCTATTAAGTCCTACATATTTTTCTTCAGTTATTACTTGGCTAAAATATACTATATGTGTTGGTAAATGAATCATAATAATGAAATCAAAGCAATATCTTAATTATTTAATTTGAGTTTTGGTATACATAATGTTCGTATCTCGTTCATCTAGCAATTGATTTTTCAAAATATCGACTAAAAAAATTGTGATAATTTTTTATAGTTTATCATAAAATTATTGCATATTTTAAAATGCAGCTATTAAATTAATATGATTTTTGACATATATGTTATGTATGTCAATAATTTTACTCTACCTCCTGTTTCGGTCTCTCTTTTCATCATTCGTGATACATCTAATCATCTATAGGACAAATATTTTGATAAATTAATCGTTGGATAATATATTTTATTTATATATATCATGCATACCAAAAATCATATTGATTTAATAATCGATTTTTCAAAAAATCAACAATGACATTTTCTTTTCTTTTTTTTTTTATAGATTTTTACAGCTTTTTTGACCGTTTTAATCAAAATTATTTTAATAAAAATTGTTAAAAGGTGATTGTTGTATAGATGTAACTTTGACTTGATGTAAGAGCATCCACAATGGACGCTTTAGCCACCTGATTTTGTGTCAGTTCCTGCAGGCTTCAATCAAAACATGCTCCAATGGAGCACTTCAAGTGGCAAATAAATCAGTCAGTCTTTACTGACTCAGTTAACAGCAACGGCTACTTTGAAGGGTGAGGTGGCAAAAAGTTACCGTTTCTGACCGTTTCAACCCAAATCAAATGCCTATATATACCACTTAATTCAATCCAATACTCACTCAATTCATGCAATTTCATTTTTTTTAGCAAGAAAATTTTTTAAAATTTTTATCACTCTTCAATTTTCTATAAAAATTCATCTCTCCATTTTTTTATAAAAAAAATCATTCTCTATTTCTTCATCACTCTATTTTTTTAAAAAAAATTTCACAATTTTATTTTTCTATAATTTCCAACAATATATGGATCCTAACAATCCATTTTTTAACAATCAATTTTTTCAACCAAACAATTCTCAGCCTCATGCACAATTCAATTCCCAAGCATTTTCTCAACAATCATAATATGGTTTTCAACCCCAACCTCAACCCCAACAATTCATGTTCAACTCACATAACCCCTATAACTCATTCAGTGAACAAATTTTTGGCGGACAATCTCAATTCTCATGTCATCAACCATCCCAAAGTAGCCATTTCCAACCTCCTACAATCCAAAATCAAAATAGTGCTCCAACTAGCCTTGAAAAAAATAGGAATCCCAATTGGTCTAAGAAAGAAGATGAAGTACTTTGCCAAGCTTGTCTCAACATTTCAGAAGATCCAGCCACAGGTACCGATCAACCTAGACAAAGGTTATGGGATCGAATTCTAGTTGAGTATAGTAAATTATTGGGTTGTCATACACAAAGAGACAGTGTTGGTTTGATGAACCGTTGGGGCATCATCTAGAGATTCATTAACAAATTTTCAAGTTGTGTGCAACGCGTAAATAGGCATCCAAGCAGTGGTGGAAATGATCAAGATAAAGTAAGTTGATTTTACAACTTTTTAAATTTTTTAAATTTTTTTAAATTATTGCATGTATAATTTTATTTATTATTTTTTATTTATAGGATGAGGCTGCAAGGACAATATACAATGATAAAGAGGGGCACCAATTTAAATTTTATGGTTGTTGGCTACTACTCAAGCAAAGTCCAAAGTGGTTTCACTACACCACTGAACAACTGTGAGACCCCAAAATTTTCAATAGTAAAATTTTCTTAATTATTATTATTTTATTTTATTTATTGCACACATGGAATTTTGTTATTGGCCATAGTGTGCCATGTGGACACTTTTTGAGAAGGGTGCATGAGAGTATTATGAAATGCATTATTGTGTCGGCAAGTGGTGGAGTAATGCATTATAATTGAAATGCATTATTATGTCGGCAAGTGGTGGAGTAATGCATTATAATTGAAATGGAGTGAATGATTGATTATATATATATATATATATATATATATATATATGGTGGGACCCGGGTGGGACCCACCATAGTCCCACCACTTTATATATATATAATAATGGTGGGGGAGGGGAGATAAGAAAATGAGGGAGAAGAAGACAAGAAGGGGGGGGGAGTTGTCGGGAGAGAAGAGAGAAAGGAGAGAGGAAAGAAAAAGAAGAAAGGAAAGAAAGAGGAGAGAAGATTGTCGGCAGAAGAAAAGGGAGAAAAAGGAGAAAAGAAAGGAAAGGAGTTGTCGGCAATGAGTGAGGGGGAAAGAGAGATATAAGAA